>VIAB01006188.1:88514-103724 GCA_009801035.1 Oophaga pumilio
GCACTTCCCATAGCTGGCACATCAAAATTAGCTGCTGACTACACCAAACGTTGCGTGAGTGAACGAAGAAGAATCATTTATTCTTTTTATTGTGTTGGAAAAGAGTGGCAGAAGGGACATTATATCAGAAAGGGGCCCATGATAGGTGACATTACACAAGGAAGAGGCAACGGATGGGGATAAAATTATATCCGGATGACTATCATTATACTAGGATGGGGTCCAAGATAGGGATCATTATACAAAAATGGGGCCTGGGAGAGGGGTCATTATACCAGGAAGGGGCCCAGTATGAGGGATAGTATACTGGGATGGGGACATTGTTATTGGATGGCTGACATTATACCAGGAAGGGGACAAGGATGGGTTGACATTGTACAGGAAGGGGCCAGGATAGTGGACATTATCATTAAGATGCCTAGGATGAGAGATATTATTAGAAGATGTGGGCCAGAGTAGGGGAACATTATTTCACAAAGAGGACAGGATGGGAATACTATATTACAGAAAAGGGCCAGGACAGGGGACATTATTACAGAAAGGTTCCAGGGTGGGTGAAAAATTGATTTGGGGGCTCAGGTCCAAATTTTGGACCTGTACTTATAAGACTCTCGTTACACCACTGTAAATAACATTGGATAAAATGGCCACAACAGCCTAATATTCACAGCCTAAATAATATAAACATGACAATGGTATACAATAACCTTATAAAAGAATGAAATATTCTTGCGCAAAGTGCAAAGAGGTAGTCATGACCGGGCTGTGGTCCGGTTTCGCTCTGGCAATGTACAGACAAGGAGTGTCCCAGTATCAGTGTGATGTAGGGTGTGGGGTGCATCACACTCACTTGTAGGATGCTGCCTCCAGGCTTCCATCCTAGGGAGCCACCACACAATCAATGGAATGCAAAGTTCTTTTCAACAAAAAAACTTTTACTAAACAGTCCAAGTTGATCAGGTGGTGACTGGTGGGATAGGGCACAGCAATTCCCATTTTCTTCCTCTTTAGCACAACTCCTCTTGAGTAATTTCACCAGGTCATCCTGGACTATCCCCAAGCCCACTGATTCTGTTAGTCTCAGGGATTTCTCGTCCAACTCGGCTGTGTACCCGGCACCGGTCATCACTTTCCATGTGTGTCCCTATCCAACTTCCACTGTATGCCAGAGGATACAATGTGTCCGGCAGCCCCTATGCCAGACCTTAGGCTCCAGACGTGACAGGAGCAAATGCCCCAGGATGCCAGTAATGCCTCCCACTGCCTGGGTAATGCTTCCCATGCCTCCTGTTCGCTGCCTTCACCTTCTTTTTCCTTGATGTTAACCCCTGTTTAATGATGAACAAATCTGTTAAAACTCAAAATTCAGCCTGGAAATTAGACATCAATCAAATGTGCATTATAATTTTCTGAGATCTTGAGAGCATAATAAACATAGGAAAAAATGACACTCAACCTACCCTCACCTGTCCCTCTGTGCAACCCTGCTCCGATCCCACCGTCTTCTGTACAATCCCTTCAAAGGAGCTTTTGCTGCCCTTGCCAGCTGCCTTCTTTATCATTAAGCATCATACAATGCCATGACTCCAATTCACGGATGACACCATGGAACAGGTGAGTGCTGTGCGAATTTATAATTTATTAACCCTTTCTAAACCCACTACAATCCAGAAAAATGGTTGTAAGTCGAACACCATTTTGCTAAATTTGCCAGAAACAAATCACCAAAAAAAAATCAAATTTAGGGAAATTAAATTCTTTTTTGTAAAATCAGAGAAAAATTCTGTTTGCCTTTTGTTAATTATCTCATGCCTATTCTTCACACTATGATATTTTGGACGTTAACATCATTCCCTTTAAATGTTGGGGCAATCTGCTCCCAGCTTCAAGACTGAGCTTAACAGAAAAAAAACACTATAAGTAAAATATTGATAAAAATAGTTATTGAACTCTTTGTACATGATGTTGTCATGGTTGATTCGCTAAAAAAATGTAAGGAGGCCTGGTTGCCTTTCTTAAAAAATATAGTATTACAGGTCATTGGCACTGGTGATGGGACGTTGATTTGGGGAAATAGTCTGATTTCCGTATGAGGAGTCAAGAAGGAATTTTCCCCCTAATATGGGGCAAGTAACATTTGCCTCATGGGGTATTTGCCTTCTTTTGGTTCAACATGGTAGGTTATAAGTTGCACTCAATGGACTTGTGTCTATCTTAAAAACGATGATACTATTATACATCTAACATTATGCGTGGTTCCTAAATATTACTGACAGTTGTTGAGACAAGCTCTCCTGGTTGGCATTTCACGATGTGCCCATCACCCTCAGGCTTCAAAGTTTTGTTCTTTAGATGTTCGATAATTTTTAACTGAGTTGAACTATGTTCTCCCGTCTTTCCCACCCGTTATTAGTTATACAAAACACACAATCCCTCCATCTCTTCCAAACATGGACAGTTCTTCATTATTCATTCACCCACTTCTCTCTACAGGGAAGCACTAATTGGTCATAATGGATGCATGGTTCACAGTGAGAGGCAATTTCTCTGCTATTTCCCCACCAATGCACTTAAAGGAAGGCTGTTACGGCAGAACCTCCATCATTATCATTTGCTTCTTCAATTTACATAGCATTGTTTTATTGTGTGTTAAAACCACAAATTGTGCCCCCTTCATAAGTGGCGATGCAAGGGAGTAACTTCGCTAAGCTCTTGTCTATTCCCACAGGCCATCAGAGCAATAGAGGTTTCATCTAATGGTGTTTCATCTTAGTGGCTTGTGCGCAGTATGGAGGGATGCCTACCAAGTTAGAGAACCCAATGGAGTAGCCAACCACATGGCCAGCTGGATGACCATATGAGAAAAAGTGTGCCTGGCTACTTAGGGCTCTAGGAACCTTATTTGAATAGATGAAGATATAATTATAGTGGAAGTTATTAATTTTTGATAACCTGGTTATATTTATAGGGAACCTGTAGGTCCATAAATCGTCCGGTGGTGAGTCTCGTGCCCTGACTAGTCCTACCTTGGATCTTCTATCCACACCTCCCTGGGATACTTGATGCAAAACGTGTTAAAGTAGAACTGGTGGCATGCGCAAATTTCCAGTAGTTCTATGCAAACTTTGAATCAAGGATGACAATCACTTCCAGAAATAAGAAAATCTAAGAAAGGATTAGTCCAGAAAAAGCGACCCTCCCACTGGACTAGTTCACATTTCCTAATGCCTTATTTGCATCACAATGACATTTCCTTTTAAAACAATAGTAGCAATGCAGTTCTATTTAAAAGACTTTGTTAGAAGACAGAATTTGGCATATACATAGCTTTAGGAGATGATTTGAATAGTTATGATACATGCAGGTTGTGTATCGTTGGAAAAAGGTTTCTCTTTTCCCTGACAGTAAACATAATGTCCAAAAATTATCAAAAATGTGCAATCCATTGAAACACAAAATTATCTAAACTGCACTTTAAATGCTGAAAAGACCAAAAAAATTGGAACATCGGAACTACCACGTTTTAGTTGTCAAACATAGAGCTGCTTCAGACGTCCATTCATCCACCCAAGCCCCACAGCCTCATAGACATATATATGAAGTTGTCACACTCAGGTCAAGAGACCTGCGGCCAGTCCGATCCATGTTTGAAACGATTTAAATGGATTTCTGAAGCAGTTTTTACCAAAAAAATAGAAATAAAATGCAATCAAAATGTGATGTATACCCCTAAATGACATTACTAAAAACAACAGCTAAGGGCCCAAAATACAAGCCCCATTTAACTCGAACATCAAAAAAAGTATGGTTCTTAGAATATGTTGACAACAACAATTTTTTTTTTACAAATTTCAGAATTTTTTTAACCAATAAAATATTATCAAAATTGTACAAATTTGGTTTTGCCATAATCGTACTGACATTTGTGAATCACGTTAAGTTGATAGGTCATTTTTGCAAAACACAGAATGCTACAAAAACAAACCCCTTCACCCCCCCAAAAAAATGGTGCAATTGCATTTTGTTTTGATATTTGCAACGTCATAGCGCATTTTTTATTACCATTTTCCTGTCACAAGGGTGTCACATTCACCCGGAAGACGTGGAGATAGAAGGTTGCATTGGTTAATGAATTGCAATCCTCTTCACAGATGGTGTGATTCATGTTCTATTTTGAATGGATTTCCTTACCTTCATTGATGAGAGGGTTAAATACACTTTCCTTGCTGGCTGAAACCTTTCAGCCTAGTTGTTCTCAGCTTCAACTGCTTATCATTTATTCCCTCTATATAGTCTGGCTCTTGGCGTTTAGTCCTTGCCGATGAAAGATTTGTCTTCCTGTGCTAAGTGCTAGAGCTGAGTAGTTGGAGCGACATTGTAGTGATCTGTTGTTTACTGTTGTATGTGAGAGTTTATCTCTCGGTCCCTATTGCTATTTAGTTTATTCCTCCATATCCCTATCCTCCGTCCTATTTTTGATGAGTGCTTTTGTATGATAGCGGTTTTATGTTAACCCTGCTTTGCCTTTGTGTCTTCTTTACACTACATTTCTGTCCCAGGTTTCATGGAGGTAAAGGAGGGGACAGATCAGTGTCTAACAGGAGCATAGTAAGGTCAGAGACCCGGGACTCTCTACCTTTAAGAGTACCACCGGGACAGGGATATTTAGGTTCCCAGTTCCAAGGATAGTTTGAGGCCCCTCTCCCTTACTAAAGATCGACACAGCATCACATTTCCAATACATTTTATAGTAAAGTGAATGTTTTTCTTGAAAACTGCAAAAAATGAGCCATTATATGGCTATGTTGATAGAAAAATTAAAAAAGTTATGAGGAAAAGTTCAAAGAAGTTGACAAAAGTGCAAAAATGAAAAAAAAAACTGCTCATCTAGAGTTAAAGTAACTTATTGAGTCACTATGTGATTTCTTTCTCTCCAAATTAATATATTTTTAGCTTAGCACTTGTTTCCATTTATTATTCTTCTACCCACCTAAAAAACCCCTCCTGTTTTTTAATGTTCAAAGTCAAGTGGGTGTAAAAGGATAAAAAAGAGAAATGAAAAAAACATTCTTCTCCATTCCTGACCTGATCCGACCTTGCTCAGGCATTCGGTATGTCTAGTTTTCATAGCCGGTAAATACAACTCTTAGCGTATGCCAATATTTAAATGCAGGTAATGCTGAATAACACTGGAAGGCGGCAAGGCTTCGAGCCGTGTTTTTAGATTGAGGGCATGTGAAGGGTACTGCCTCTCAGTCATTGGAAGGGTGATTTATAATATGTCATAGAGAGGGATTATACAAATGACCTCTTAATTTGGGTCATTAAATAGCCATGGCGATGGAGCCATGTAGATTATTTGCAAAGAATTTGCACCGTTACCATGTAAAAAAAAATTAAAATAAAAAAAAAATTGCTTTTGGGAATTTTGCAGTTAGTGCTGTGTCAGGAGCCAAGTATTTCACAAATCTTCCAGACAGACAGATGCACACACCTGACAAAATTAATTCTCACTTTGTCAGAATTCCTGAACTGACACATTGCATTACATGGATGCTGCCAGAAAAACTGCGTATGCCTGCCATTTTTCTAAATGCATATCATATTGTTTATGCACAGAAATGTTCAAAAGTGAACATATTCCAGGAGATGACAGGATAGATTTCTACATTTCTATTTTTCCCCTTTGAATGGAAACTTGAAATTCTTTCACACAGTATATGGAAGAAGGGAAATGAAAAGGCATAGGCAGATGGAAAGGTTGTTACTTCATCCGAAGCAGTAATGGCAAGGAATACTAATACATTAATAGTGGTGTCAAGGACTACACAAAAAAATAAGGAGATCCCATGAGAATATTGAAAGAAAGCCTACTGGTTAAGTCTAGTGATGAGCGAGTATGCTTGTTGCTCTGGTTTTCCCGAGCATGCTCCGGTGTCCTCCGAGTATTTTGGTGTGCTCGGAGATTTAGTTTGTGTAGAAGCAGCTGCATGATTTGTGGCTGCTTGACAGCCTAAATATATGTAAGGATTGCTTGTTTGTTTGGGAATTCCCACATGCATTCAGCCTGTCTAGCAGACGCAAATCATGCAGCTGCGTGGACAGAAACTAAATCTCCAGAAACGAAATCTCCGAGCACGCCAAAATACTCAGAGGACACCGGAGCATGCTCTGGAAAACACGAGCAACGAGTATACTCGCTCATCACTAGTTAAGTCATGTAGTCCTGTCAAGATTGCGAGCCCTATGTCAGACAATGTTGGAAATGTGAGCCTTGGGACTCCAAAGGTAACAATTTTAAAGGTTTACACATATATATTTGGTAGAGATAAATGAATGCATTGCTGAATTTTGATTTTCAATAAATCAAAACTATTCCAAAACCTGCAATTGTCCTGGAAAGACTTGTATGGTATGTGTAATTGCAACAACACAGATCAAGAAAGCAGCAGTTGCCACCTGTGTTGCTCCATGACCCTTCCTCACAGACACAGTGCCTCTCCTGCCTCACAGATGAAGTGATTTTCACACCTCACAGACACAGTGACTCTCCTGCCTCACAGACACAATGATCCTCAGGCCACAAAGACACAGAGAATCTCCTGCCTGACAGACAGAGTGACTCCCATGTTTCACAGAAACAGTGACTCTCCTGCCTCAAAAACACCTTGACTCTCCTGCCTCATTGATACAGTGAGTTTTCTGCCTCACAGACACAGTGACTCTCTTTTATCACAGACATAGTTATTCTCCTGCCTCACAAACACAGTGACTCTCCTTCCTCATTGACACAATGACTCTCCTGCCTCACAGACACAGTGACTCTCCTGACTCACAGACACAGTGACTCTCCTGACTCACAGACAAAGTGACTCTCCTGACTCACAGATACACTGACACTCCGGCTTCAGAGATAGAGTGACTCTCCAGCCTCATAAACACATTGACTCTCTTGTCTTTCACTCCTTATCAATTAAACCTGCACTACTCTTTTTTCCAACATACACTAATCATCTTCACTGCTGTGCTGTCACACAATATCAGCTCAGATTCTTCAGTGTTTTATAGCTTTCTGTCTCTCTTTCTGTGGCAAAGTTGTTTTCTGTGACTTCTTCTATATATCTATATATGCAGATTGACCTCAAAATAGCTGCTGCATTCCCTTCTTTTGGTTTTATACAGTTTATAACAGCCCATCCTGATCTGATAGCAGCACAGTATTATGGGGAAGCCCACCCAGTCGTGCCCAAGGCATTTAAGCCATCTATGCCTGATGCAGTCTTCTTCATTGTGCAAAATGTAGGAATGATTCAAATATTCAACACAAATTTTATTTGCATCAAATCAACTGATACTAGAGATGAGCGGATCTGGAAAATTTTGAGTTTGCCTTTTTGCCCAGATTTTCTTGGAAATTTAATTTGTAGAGAAGTTGAATTCAATGCCCCTTATTAAGCTCTGGGGTCTACAGAGACCCCAGAGCATGATAAATGTAAGACGCAGAAAATATTTATGATCACCGTACTACTCACTTCTCCGACCCCAAGTTCCTGGTCATCACACTCCAAGTCCTCGCTGCACCTTGTTATTACCGCTGAAAGCTCTGACATACCTATGAGTGTTCTAAAGAAACATACAAAAAGTCACGATGCAATGATGCCACGACATGCGCGAATATGCATAGAACTGTACCAAGTCTCATCAGAGCCAGAAGCCTTTGCCTAGAGTGAGATGTTATTACACACAGGAATAGTAGAGACGAATGATCAGGTACCAAGCTTGCAATGACAATGGTGTCAACAGCACTAGCATTAGCTGAGATTATTCTGGTCACAGGTACCTGTAATAGCAAAGATGAAAGTGCAATAGTACCAGAAATCTTGGGACCCAGATAAGAAATAGTTGCTTATTGCTGGAAAACAGGCAGAAGTTTTATAGTGAGATGATAAGACAGCTTAGAGTAGTGAATAATGAAGCAATCTCCTATAATAGACATGGTAGCTGAACGCTATACTTCCTGAATACTCAGACAGCAAATGGCTGCCTGAGCCAGCCTAGAAGGTGTTTGCTGGGCAACCATAGTAAAGAGGCAAAAACTAATGCAGAGAAAGCCAACCATAGGGGAAGGAAGCAAGACCCGGTACATGAGCCAGGACAGGTGAGTAACACTTATTATTTATTCATCTATGACACTGTCAAGAAGTGCAAGCCATATCTCCTGATTGCAAGTTTCCATGTCACACCATAATCTTAAAGAGAGTCCTCTGTTTTTCTAGTGAGCCATTTTGCCCATAAACAGCATAGTTTGATCTATGTGTATCTGCGTTTTTATTTGACGGCCTCAAAATGTAAAAGCCATATTTCATTCCCTTTATTGAAAATCTCATTGGTCAAAGGTGTTCATTCTTTTTCGAGAGTGTCACTTTAAGGTTTGACTTTTCTTTCAAAAATACAATTCATTTTATTGAATTCTTTTTTAGGTTTCAATTTACGTTCCGCAACACAGAGACATTTTGTCTTTATCTCAGTCATATATGTTTGTTGCCTTACCTATAAAAAGTGCTTGCTCTTTTTTTTTTTTTCAATTCCCCGATGTGGAGAACATTTAACATCATCACCGGTGTTTGTCATCATTTTCATTCTGACAGGTACAGGTTGAGCTTAATCCTCTAGACAACAGAAGATCTCCAAGGAATTGTTGAAATGGAATCTGTCCTGTACCTTAGTAATCAATCACAGCAAGAACAACATATTTGCATCCTGGCATTGCAGAGCTAAACTACCCAGATATGTCCTTCTGTTCTTCCGCAGGAGGCGACTGCCACTTACTCTACTTTTTCATCATTTATTCTTAAGAACCAGGGCAGAGGACACTTGCTGGAGCACATCTCCTGGCGTCCAAATACAAGAAGAGTTTTGTCATATGAAAGCGAATGTGTTTGACAAGGCACGAAATGTGAATCTCTGTTATAACAAGTGCTGGAAAAGTTCCCTTGTTTAATAAAACATTTAAAAAAAAATACTTTCGTGAGATCACTGTGCTGTCTCTGAAGATGGCCAGTGATAAAGCGCAAGGTGCACCAGAGTACAGTAGGAAAAGGTTCATAATATAAAGGTGTCTACTCACCTGTCCAGTTTGTGCGTATTAGGCGCAACATTAGTGGGTGGTAGGACTGCCACAATCTTACCAGGATTAGGTCTATACATATACTGTACTGTCATTTGTTGGATATTCCTATGATAATCTGCAGAGTACTCTGTTGCTTCTGTGGGAATAACATGTTTCTCTTTGCATAATTTTTATGTTTTTACCCAACCATTACCGTATCCTGTAATAGTGCTCATAGATCTATACCTATCATTAACAGAAAGAGAATTCTCCAGTTCAACATAGGAAAATTCTATCTCTAACTTCTCTTCTTTCTACTCTCCCTTCTCTCCTATCTCGATCTTCTCTTTTCTCTCTAATCTATCTCTCTTTTTTTCTATAGATCTCTCTTCTCTCTATCTTCTCTCTCCTTACTCCTCTCTTCTCCTCTATCTATCTCACTCTTCTCTCCTTCTTTCTCCCTTCTTTCTCTCCTCTCTTGCTCTTCTCTCTCCTTTCTCTTCTTTCTCCTCCCTTAATTCAAATTTAAATTCAAATGTACTTTATTGGCAGGACTAAGGACTAAGCACATGTTAGCATTGCCAAAGCTAGTGGTAAAAAATGGGGGATGGTATCTCATCAAGGGAGGGGTAAAGGGGTCCATGACATGTCAGGCTACTCTCAATCTGTGGCAGGCACTGACATATTGCTCTGCTATGGTGACTGCACTTTCCTCTTTCCCCAGTAGTATAGGCAATTACTCTTCCTCGACCATGTAGGTGAAATCTGGAAGGTGATCAGACAGTCTCGAGAAGTGGGTGTCCCTCACTGCGGAGTATTTGGGCATCTCAGCAAGAAGTGGGACTCCTCTTCCAAGGCCTCCTGGGGACACTGCTGGCAGAGTCTTCTCTCTCTGGGTTTGCAGTTCTGTCTGTGCCACCTGGATTCGATGAGTAGGCTGTGGTCGCTCAGTCTGTACCAGCTCAGGATCTTTCACTCTTTGGGGTTTGCTAGTCTCTCTAGATTTAGGGCCAGATTGTGTTCCATCTGTAGGTTCTGGTATATTGTCAGTTTCTGTGATTTGTTCATCTCGTTCCTCCAAACGCTGAGATATTCTTCTTTGCCTTTGTGTGCAGTCTTCCGGATTGCGCCTTTTGTCAGGCCATTCTGGTTGGTGGCTTGGTCAGGCTGGTTTTACGTGATTTGTGTTGGAGGGCTTTGTTATCTTGGGGTTTCTTGGTGTAGGAAGTCTTTGTGATGGTAGGAGCTGGACTACTACTTTGTAGATGAGCTTTGAATAATAGCGCCTTGTTCTGAATCACAAGGTGTAATGGTAATCTGCCCAGCTCTGGTCGGCAGGTGCTGTTTGATGTGCTCCCATGAATTTGGAGGAGATGGTTGCAGAACTCTAGGTCGAATATTTCAGTTTGACCAGTTTGGGTATGAGACTGGACCACAGACTTTTCTGTTGTAAAGAATAATTGGGGAAATTATAGTATCAAAGAATTTTAGCCAGAGAGTTAAAGGTGCCTTGAGATAGTACAAATGCCTTCTGATGGCATAGAAGGCTTTGCACGCCATGTCTTTCAGCAACTCTATGGCTTGCTTAAAGCTATTGGCTGAGTTCTAGGCCCAGGTAGATGTATTTTTTGGACAGTTGCCTATTATGTAGTGGGGAATGGGCAGCTTGTTTCTGCTTTCTTTTCTGGAACACCATGCTATTAGCTTTCTTCTGATTGATTGTCAGTGCCCATGTGGTGCTGAATGTCTCTAGGGTTTTCAGATTATGTTGGAGGCTTTTCTCAGTTGGTGATAACAGCACAAGGTCATTAGCATACAGCAGAAATTTCACCTCTGTATCATGGAGGGTAAGTCCTGGTGCTGAGGAGGACTTCAGAACCACCACAACTCATTGATGTAAATTTTGAAGAGCGTTAGACTAAACCTGCAGCCCTATCTTGTTCCTCGGCTCTGTTGCAAATAGGCCATCTTCCTTCCATTTACACTCATTCTGCAGCTGTTCTCATTGTAAAAGCTTTGGATGACATCAGATGTTTTGCATCCTACTCAGTTCGAATGTGGAATGGGAGATGCCTCCTAAAGATAAGCCAAGGAAATCAAGTTAGGATTTTTATTACATATGGAGAGGCAATGGGAATGTATGCTTAATTATCTGGAATAGATGTGAGCTGTATCCATGTAGTGAGTCATAATTCCAGGTGTTAAGTTAGTTGAGTCCAGTTGTCAAATAATTTAACATCCTTATCAGTTTGAATTCCCAAATTCTTCTCTCTTTGTCATCCTTAAAATGACCTTTTAGGATTGCAAATTGTCTCTTCAGAGAGATAGAGGACTAGATCTCTAGTGTCACCAATTAGAAGTAGCAATCTTAACAGTCAATGTTGATCCCTTAATGAGCCTTGTCACATGACTTAGGATAAGAGCCAAACCAGACCCTCAATTTGCAGACACTGTATTTTGGGGTACTGCCTCTCATCAGTGCAAAGTGTGAGATATGATTTGGCTGCGTGAGTGGCGTCTGACCGGGATCCAAGAAGTATCATTTCTCCTTGCGGAGAGTGACATGTTAGGCATGCCCAGATGAGCATACTTAAAGCCACAATGCACTGAGTATTATGCAAATTGTCTCTTCAGAGAGGAAGAGGACTAGAACTCTAGTGCCAGCTATTGGAAGTAGCAATCCTAACAGTTAATGTCGACCCTTTAATAAGCCTTTAGAAGCTGAAATCAATGAACAGATTGGTTAGATGTGTTGGGCAGCTATGTCTATTTTTCCTGACCATCACATCGGTGCCAGGAGTCATATTGATAACTTACATAGAGTTTAGCGCACAGGCTGACATGGCCCAGTGGTTAGCACTGCTGGTGCCCTGGATTCAACTCTGACTGAAGACAATGAATTTCCTCCACTCAGGTGTATTTTAGAAATTGTAATCAGTGACTGCAAATGGGACCTGCTCTAGTTTTTCCTGAGCTTCCCATAGGTGATGGGAGTCATATAGATGACTTACCTAGAGGTTAGCACTTGGGCAGCATGATGGCACAGTTGGTAGCACTGTTGCTGTCCAATGCTGGTGTCCTGGGTTGAACTCTGACTAAGGATGATGAGATTCCTACTCTCAGGTGTATTTAGAAATTGTAGTCAGTGATTGTAATGGTACCTGCTCTGGTTTTTTCTGACCTTCCCATAAATGCTGAGCGTCCTATTGATGATCTGGTCAGAAATAAACACTCAGGCAGCACAGTGGCTCAGTGGTAACCTCCATTGCCATCCTACACTTGGGTCCTTAGTTCAACTCTGATTGAGGTCAATGAGATTTCTCCTCTCAGACACATCTACGAAACTGAAATCAGAGGCCTCAAATGAAACCTGCTCTTCCTTTTCATGACCTGTTGGTGCGTACTGATCGTCATATTGATGACTTAGCCATAAGGTAGTGTTATGGTGGCTCAGTGGTTACCTCTGTTGCCATTCAATGCTTGTGTCTTTAGTTTTGCTCTGACTGGGGTTGGAGTAATTCTTCCTCAAAGGTCTCCTTTAGGTGCTGGTAGTAATATCAATGACTTTGCCAAACAACCTATTCATAGCAGCACTGTAGCTCAGTGGAATGCACTGGTGCTGTCTTGCATGGGAGTCAAGGGTTCAAACTCCACCATGGCTGATATCTGCAGTAGTTTTTCCTGATTTTCCCATAGGTGCTGGTAGTAATATCAATGACTTTGCCAAAGAACGTTTTCTGAGCAGCATGGTTGCTCAGTGGGAAGCACTGGTGCTTTGCAACATGGGTACAAATGCCACCATGGATGACATCTGCAAGGAGTTTGTACTCTAGCTTTTCCTGATTTTCCCACAGGTGCTGGTATTAATATCAATGACTTTGCCAAAGCACATTTTCTTAACAGTGGAGTGGCTCAGTGGAAAGCACTGGTGCTTTGCAACATTAGAGTCCAGGTTTCAAATCCCACAGTGAATGAAATCACAAATTTTGTCCTGCTCTAGTTTTTCCTGATCTTCCCATAGGTGCTGGTAGTAATATCAATGACTTTGCCAAAGCACATTTTCCAAACAGCGGAGTGGCTCAGTGGAAAGCACTGGTGAGTCCCACCATGGACGACATCTGCAAGGAGAAATTGCAAATGGACCTCTTCTAGTTGTACTCTAGTTTTTCATGATATTCCCATTGGTGCTGGTAGTAATATCAATGACTTTGACAAAGAAGGGTTTCTTAGCAGCACAGTAGCTCAGTGGAAAGCACTGGTGCTTTACAGCGTGAAAGTACAGAGTTCAAGTACTACTATGGATGACATCTGCAAAGGGACCTCCTGTAAGTTTTCCTGAGCTCATAGTAATATCAATGACTTTGCCAAATGTTATCGTATGAGCAGCTTGGTATCTTAGTGGAAAGCACTGTTGCTTTGCAGTATGGGAGTCCAGGGTTCGAATCTCACCATGGACGATACCTGCAAGGCGTTTGTATGTTCTCCCCGTGCTCAGGTGGTTTGCCACCCATGCTCCAAACACATACAGGTAGGGACTAATGATGGTGTTACCTGTGCAGCTTCAAGGAGGGCTGCTTACCTGTCCATTTTATTGGGCAAGTAGCCTCAGTCCTTATTGGTTGAATGCCCTGATACAAGTAGCAAGAAATTGACTTTTTGGACTTAGCAAAAAATTTCATACTTTTATTCCTCTCACCTCTGCTCCATTCAAGAATGGGATGGATCTAGGACACTTGTACACTGAGCTCTGGAGATGGTGTCATGGAGATTATTATGTGATGTTTTCTAGTACATGGACGTGTCAGAAATGTCCCACAGTGAACGGCCGCCCTCACCGGTCTCTTGTCTGAGAACACAGAGACTAAAAGCCTTTTGTTCCCATCTCATAGATTGGTGCACAAGCCTGCTGTTGCTGGTGGTTACGCACCCATGGAGCAGCATGGTGACTGTTGCTTTCTTTTTCTTGTTGCTGTTTTCATTGGTTCAGCTTTGAGAGAAAGAATCTCATTGTTCTTGGTCAGACTCATCTCAGAAAATGAAATCAGGGACCACAAGGGAACCTGCTCTTCCTTTTCATGATTTGTCGGTGGGTATTGATAGGCATATTGATGACCCAGCCATCAGGTAATTCTATGGTGGCTCAGTGGTTAGCTCAATAACCTATTAATGCTTGGGTCCTTTGTTTGATTCTGCCTGAGGTCTGAATAACTCAACTTCTCAATTGCACTTTAGAAATTGCAAATGGACCTGTTCTAGTTTTTCATGATCTGTTGGTGGGCACTGATAGACATATTGACAAGTAAATCTCAGAAAGCCCAGTGGATTGCACTGGTACTTTGCAGAATGGGAGTCCAGGGTTCAAATCCCACCATGGATAACATCTGCAAGGAGTGTGTACTCCAGTTTTTCCTGATCTTCCCATAGGTGCTGGTTGTAATATCAATGACTCTGACAAAGTCTATTTTCTGAGCAGCATGGTGGCCCAGTGGAAAGCACTGGTGTGTTGCAGCATCAGAGTCCAGAGTTTGAGTCCCACTATTGATGACATCTGCAAGGAGCAAATGGACCTCCTATAGTTTTTCTTGATCTTCCCATTTAGTGCTAGTAGTAATATCAATGACTTTGACAAGAAAGGTTTTCTGAGTAGTACAGTAGCTCAGTGGAAAGCACTGGTACTTTGCCGCATAAATCAAGGGTTTGTGTCCCATGTGGGATGACATCTGCAAGTAGTTTGTGTTCTACTTTTTTCTGATCTTCCCATTAGTGCTCGTAGTAATCTCAATGACTTTGCCAAAGGTTATTATATGAGCAAGTATGGTAGCTCAGTGGAAAGCACTGTTGCTTTGCAGCATGGGAGTCGAGGGTTCAAGTCCCATGTCATGATTTTCCTGATCTTCCCTTTGGTGCTCGTAGTAATCTCAATGATTTTGCCAAAGTTTATCGTATGAGCAGCATGGTCGCTCAGTGGAAAGCACTGGTGCTTTGCAGCGTGAGAGTCCAGGGTTCGATTCCCTTGTCAGATGACATCTTCAAGGAGTTTGTACTCTAGTTTTTCCGGAGCTTCCCTTTAGTGCTTGTATTCATCTCAATGACTTTACCAA
>VIAB01006190.1:5644-22320 GCA_009801035.1 Oophaga pumilio
CCTAGACTCGTAATGCCCATAAACTAAGTGCATGGGCTGACAAACATCTCCCCCTGGGGGAGTAAAATTGTTAAAAATATTTTATGGGCTACCTCTAGCAGCACAGAACCTGCTAACCCTGGTGATCTAGAGGTGGAGAATGAGGAGGCATAATGATAAATTATACTGAAATCAAATAAATAAAAAATATGAATCCACTTATGAAAGAAAATAACAAAAGGGAGGGGCGAACACAGTTTCATAGATATGAAGCCAGAATTTGTCCAACAAGATATGTTTGTCCCTTGTAACAACTCAGAGACAGGGATAGGGAAATGCTGTAGATATATTATATCTTAACTTCAGCAAAGCATTTGACAAAGTATCTCACACAATCCTTATTGAAAAAATGACTAAGTATGGAATGGACAAGGCAACTGTTAGGTGGATTCATAATTGGCTTAGTGATAGAACTAGAGATGAGCGATTTTCCCTTTTTTCGGGTTGATTCAGGTTTCACGAAACCCGACTTTCGCAAAAGTAGGGTCGAGTAAAATCGGCGGACTATCGGGAAAAGTCAGTGGGTCGACTGAAACACGAAACCCAATGCAAGTCAATGGGGAAGCAAAGTCGGTAGGGAGTGGAGGACAGTAAACACACCTACAGTGCCCATTTGAATGGCAACAGCGTCAATCATTATTACTTAAGCTTGGCAACCTTAATTTACTTTATAATAATGGTTACACATTGAAAAATGGGGGTTATTTGGCTTAACTTGTGGGGGGGTAGGGATGGCTCACGGTTTTCGTGGGCCCCGGGCCAAAGAGTGTCAATGGGCCCCTTTAACACATACCACAATTCATCATGTTCCGATAAGGCACAGAAATATAGGTATAGTACAATGAAAAATACTTTACTTCTTACATGACTTGACTGATATCGATGCTAAAATCTACAATAGCTCAAAAACCGGACACTATATTCCTCCTTACAGTATTATGGCCACCACATAGTGCGCCATACAGAATAATGTGCCCCATATATTGCTCCATACATAATTGGTCCCATATGTGCCCCATATGATTTTCCATACACTATATTATGCCCCATAAATAATGTACCCCATATGATTCTCCAGTGTATGATGGGCCCCATGGATGATGCTCCAGTGTTTTATGGGCCAAAAGAATGCTCCATATATCATGGGCCTCATTATTAATGCTCCAGTGTAAAATGCTCCCCATATATTCCTCCAAACATTACAAAAAATGAAATACGTCTCCTCGCTGTGCACTGCTCTACTCTGGACTCCTCAGCGTCGCCATCTTACAGCTCTCTGCACTTGGAATGTTTAGGCAGAGGGAGTACAGATGTGACGTCATTGCGCTCTGTAACCTGAATGTTACTGTCAGGAAACGGGGAAGACATCACAGGGGTGGAGCATGGAGAGGTAAGTATTGCAAGTGCTGGGGCCCTTACCAAGCAGTGGGGGCCGACTCGGTGGTGACATTACTGGCACAGGGACCCTCAGAATACGCCGGTGTGTCTGACGGTGAGTGGACCCATCCCACCGTCAGAGACAAAAATTTTTACTATGAGGGGCCCTGTGCCAGTGCCGTCACCCACGAGTCGGCCCCCCCCACCTGCTGACGCCGGCCCTGGGGGGTTATTTGTATGTTTTGTTTTCCATCCACGCTTGGAAGTGTGTGGCACCCCAGGAGTTTGGTTGCCACAGTGCATCACACCATCTGTCCCAGAGGATCTGCACTGCAGCGCTTGTCACCTCTGACCAGAAACCACAGGTGGCATCACGAATACCTTACTACAAACACTATCATCCCCTGTACATATTCCCCTTGTATTGGACGCCCAGGACCACGGACCGGGTCACTGCCACTGTGACACATCCCCTTTAAGACACCGGCCCTGTACCGAGTATCCCACTGCCCTGGCGGGTGATCCAAGTTCATGTTCATGAAATGTCTAAGCATGGAACTGGTATTCAAATTTTTGAGATTTTTCCCTCGGCTGAAGGTTCTTCCGCACTGTTTACAGATAACCTTTGCCTCATCAATAGGATTTCGGTCCAAAAAGTGCCACACTGGACTTTTCCTACTATGGTATCAATTTTCAGGGCTTGAACACTGTGCAAATTTGACCGTCTGGCCAAGCTGTCCTGCAACTCTCTTTTTGATTTTTAACAACTTTTTGGACTGCTACGGGCCTGCCAGATAACCGCTGCTGCGATGTCGATGGCTGCAGTGGATCCTTCTCCTCTTCTGAGCTATTGCCAGCGGCACCATCTTCCCCAAATGGATGCCAATCCGTGTCAACAACTGGGTCATCCATCACCTCCTCTTCAATGTAATCTGGGGCACCTGAGTTTCATCAGGGTCAGATTCTGGCTCAGTAGACTGCGAGGCAATGCAGTGCTCTGGGTAAATGTACCAGCAGGATCATATAGCAGTGGCTGTGCATCAGTGCACTCCATGTCATATTCATCTTGGACTGGGGAATTCAGGATTTCACTTGATAACCCAGGCATGGTATGTGAAAAGAGCTCCATGGAGTAATCTGAAGTGTCGGCTGCCGCATCCTTTACTTTTGGTGGGGGTAAAGCACACAAGTAAAGGTGTTTTTCCTGACCAGGAGCCAGCACTGACGACTCAGTCCTTGCATTTTTTGAAACTTCAGAAGAGGAGGCGAAAAAACAAAATAATGGAAACACCTAACGTTTTTGCATAATCATCTTCGAACATGTTATAAACATGCAAACTGTGACATATGGTAATGTTTTGTAGTTGATTATTTGTGTTATGCCTTATGTGTATGTCAATTAACTGTTTGTTTTGCATAATTGTAAGAACATTGATGAGAAACTGATACCAATGGCAGACCTCTCGGATTTTCAAAGAGGCAAAATTGTTGTTGCTCGGATGGCAGGTGCTAGTGTAACCAAAAGTGCCCGAATGCTTGGTGTGTCAAGAGGTACTGTCTCCAAAGTAATGACTGCGTTTGAAAGTGAAGGAAAAAAAGCAACTGAAAAAGAAAGGAACATTTCATAGAAGAGGAAAATATACATGAGAGTTTACTACAGGCATATGAATCCGCAGGAGAGGAAGATTCTAAGGATTCTCAGCAGGAGGATACTGAACAGTTACCCATTGGAAAGTGAAAATCCCCCCTTCTTCCCATCAGATATTTGACGCTACTCTGGCTGCCTGTAAAACATTTGCTAAACAGAAAAGAGGTACTAATAAATTAACCTTGCTTCAAAATCCCCCTCTCCACTTAATCTGCTTCCTATATCATACAGCCATTGATCCCATTTTGGCTGAACATGACGTTAAAAAAATAAAGGATTTGGTCAGTGAATCTAGTCCTATACCTTTCTCCCTAATCAAAGATAAATTTAAAGTCTCCTCTTCTTCATTCCTCCAGTATCTCATGTTGGAGGATTTGATTGTGCTATTTCTTGACTATAAACCAAGCCTATCTGAGCATGCCGCCAACCTTAATACCAACGTTTATCATAAAATTTTTGGGAGCACCTCTTACATTTATATGTGGCTCAATAAAAGTCATATATCCATCAAGGCCTATAACTTTCGGAAATGGGACCAAGAGTTACATATATCCCCAAGTCCGCAAGAATGGGAACAGGCTTGTTTTATTTCATACTCCGCTTCTATCTCTATGTCGCTCCAAGAAACTCACTATTAAATACTAACGCGTTGGTATTACACTCCAGCCCGACTCTCTTGGATTAATTCAGAACACTCCTCGTCCTGCTGGAGAGGTTGTGGCCAATATGCCAGTTTGCTTCATATACTCTGGAACTGTCCCCATATTAGGCCTCTTTTGAAAAATAGTGCGTCTCTAATTAATTCATTACTCACAAAATCCATTACTCTATCTCCGCAACTAGCTCCTTTATCCTTAGACTCTGAGGGCATTGCTCATTCCTCTATTCCCTTTGTGGTACATGTTCTTCTAGTAGTTAGGCAACTAATCGCCTTCCATTGGAAGAGTCCTGACCCTCCCATTATCCAAGATGTAATTGACAGAATGACCCTCCATAAAGCCTTCGAGCACAAACTAGGTCTGATACATAACAACCTAGACAAATTTTCTCATAAATGGTCCATCTGGATTCCATTATTCCCTTAAAAGTATATTCAGATAAGCCATATTATTTTGTCTTTCTTGATTAATGGTTACTATTTATAAAATTGACTTTGTAGTCATAAAATATGTGTAATGCCTGTATAAATTAAGATGTTATTTTCCTGTAAATTGGGACGCAAGGTCCACTTGGTCCCTTCTTTCCTTGTTGTATTTCCTCTTCCCTTTTCCCCTTCTCCCCACCCTTATTGTTTCATAAATACTTAATAAAAATTTTGGAAAAGAAAGAGAAGGAAAAACGTCCGCAGTAAAACACAGGTACGGCCGAAAGTCGAAGTTGACTGAGAGAGACCGTCAGACTGTAAAGCGAATTGTGAAAGAGGATCGCAAGACGACTGCTCATAAAATCACTGCTGAGCTCAATGAACACCTACAGAACCCAGTTTCTACGAAAACGCTTCGTCCAGAGATGAACAAATCAGGATTCCACGGAAGATCTGCTATTCCAAAACCGCTGCTCTCAATGACAAATGTTTCCAAGCGTTTAGAGTGGTGTAGAAACCTACAGAATTGTTCCATTGACCAGTGGAAACATGTGATATTCTCGGAAGAATCAATCATTACCCTATTTCCGACCTCCGGCTGAGTGTACGTTTGGAGGCAGCCAAAACAAGCATTCCGTTCAGACTGCCTTCTCCCAAAAAAACATGACTGAGGTTCTGTGATGATCTGGGGTGCTATTTCATGGAGATCCGCCGGGCCATTGATATCCCTTCATGGAAGAATTAACAGCCGCGATTATTTCAGCATTTTGGCCGACTAAGTGCATCCTATGGTTCAAGCACTGTTCCCGGAGGGGAACGTTATCTTTCAGGATGATAATGCACCAATTCATACAGCTACAATCGTAAAATCATGCCACGAGGAACATTGTAATGAAGTTGAGCATCTCATCTGGCCACCACAATCCCCAAACCTCAACATGAAAGAGCATTTATGTTCGATTTTAGAGATTCAAGTTAGACTGTTATGAATGTGCTGGAGATGGTTTCTGAGCAGAGGCTCCCTCTGGTGGTTGCAGACAGAACTGAACCTTACAGCAAGGAATGGCAATCTGGGATCATGGACTGGTCTGATATAAGGGAGGTTCCCTCCCATGATGGTCGACGGTGATCAATTGTTCTTGTCTCAATTGTGGTTTCTGGTTCATTTGGAAGCCTGCTGGAGTCTTGCATGCATCTGCTGCTTTCAGATAAGATATTTTCTGCTTTTCTTTTTGTGATTGCTTTTTGCATAATTTTCTGCACTTTTGTGGAGGTCAGCCGGGTCCCCTCCTGGGGCCTGCACTCCTCTCAGTTTATCTGTAGCCACTGTTATTTGTTCATTTGCTTTTTCCTGTTTTTTCAGTGACTGCGGCTTAGTTTTGTTACACCAGAGATCTGATTTAGGTGGTGGAGATCGTGTGATCTCAGATGTTTTTGCAATCAGAAGTGTTGGTATTTTTTAGGGTTTTTTGTTGGATTGCAGTCAGAATTCTTTCCTGTACTTTTCTGTCTAGACAGATTGGGCCCCAGCGTTTGCTCATTGTATTTTCTGTCTGTGTCCGTGCTTCTTCTTGTCTAACCGCCATTACATGTTTGGGGGCTTACTATTTTCTTTGGGGATCTACTCCGGGGCAGATAGCTTTCATCTTTCTGCCTTTAGGTGTAGTTATCTCTCAGGCTGTGACTAGGCTCTAGGATCAACGTAGGAACGCTCCACAGCTACCTCTAGTTGTGTGGTTAGTTCAGGTTACTGCAATCCAATAGGTTCCAGCCTCTCTGGTGTATTGCCATTTTTGCTTTTTCTCCTTAAAATTCTTTTGGAAAAAAATTCACACCTTGCATGAATCCATACCTCGGAGAATTGAGGCTGTTATCGCCGGAAAAGGTGGACCTACACCATATTAAACTAACTTTTATTGATGTTTCCAGGTGTTAACATTATTTTGTGCAACCCCTGTAGATGGAGGCTGTTTCAGTAATGTAAGCCAAAATCTGTTCCTGATGCTCCGGCTTTAAAAGCCATTTACCTACTCCCAGTACAGGGAGCCTTCCAGGCCTTCTTCAGCCAGAAGACTCTTTATGATAGCACACTATTTTCAGGGCAAGCGAGCTCCTGTATAGTAAAAATATTCTAAATGTCCGTATATATTTCAGGAGGCAGACACTCACGCTCTCAGGCTCAGTCTGGATTGCACAATAATATAACAAGATGAAAAAGGGGTACTGTATCACTATATATAAGGTATATAAAGTATAGTGAAAATATAATAAATCTCCGTATATATTTCAGGAGGCAGACTCGTACACTCACAGGCTCAGTCTGTATTACACAATAATATAAAAATCTGAAAAAGGGTACTTTTTCACCAGATACAAGGTATATATAATATAGTGAAAATATTGTAAATCTCCGTTTATATTTCAGAACGCAGACTCGGATGCTCACAGGCTCAGTCTGGATTACGCCAGATTATAATAAGAAAAAGGGTACAGAATCACCAGATAGCAGGTATATATAGTATAGTGAAAATATTCTTAATCTCAATATATATTTCAGGAGTCAGACAAAGATGATCACAAGCTCAGAATGGATTACACAAGAATATAAAAAGCAGATCCGCAAGAAATAATCACACATGTGGGCCAATGTTCGAGGTGTGAATGATGCACTGAGAGTGGTGGGTGGAGGAGCACTTTCTGCCAAAAAGGGTACTGTATCACAAGCGTACAGCTGTATACAGTCTAAGGGTAATTGTAAATCTCCGTATATATTTCTGGAGTAACAGACAGACTCTCACAGGCTCAGTATGGATCACACCAGAATATAAGAAGAAGAAAAAGGCGTACTGTATCCACAGATCCCAGGTATATATAGTATAGTGTAGATATTAAAAATCCCCGTATATATTTCATGAGGCAGCCACTGACACTCTCAGGCTAAGTATGTATTACACAAGAATCTAAAAATTTGGGTGGTGGAGAAGGGGGGGACAGCACAGATAGGGGCGTGTCAAAAATGTCATATGTTGAGGTGAATAATGGACGCAAAGCAGCTATAAATGGATTAATTGGAGAAGTCCGAGGAAGATGAGGCCAAAAAAAGGTGTACTGTATCACCAGATAAAAGGTAGTATAGTGAAAATTTTCTAAATCTCAGGATATATTTCATGAGGCAGACACTGACGCTCTCAGGCTCAGTATGTATTACACAATAATTGAAAAATTTGAAAAAGGGTACTGTTTCACCAGATACAAGGGATATATAGTATAGTGAAAATATTCTAAATCTCCGTATATATTTCAGAAGGCAGACTCGGACGCTTACAGGCTCAGTATGGATTACACAATAATATAAGAAGATGAAAAAGGGTACTGTTTCACATGATACCAGGTGCATATAGCATATTGAAAATATCATAAATCTCCGTATATATTTCAGGAGGCAGACACTGACGCTCACAGGCTCAGTATGGATTACACAAGAATAGAATAAGAAAAAGGGGTACTGAATCACCAGATAGCAGGTATATACAGTATATTGAAAATCTTCTTAATCTCGATTTAAGCAGTTTACTTACTCCAAGGAAAGGGAGCCTTCCAGGCCTTCTTGAGCCAGAAGACTCTTTATGATAGCACACTATTTTCAGGGCAAGCGAGTGCTTGTTTAGTGAAAATATTCTCAATCTTCGTATATATTTCAGGAGGCAGACACTGACGCTCACAGTCTCAGTATGGATTACACAATAATATAAAAATTAGAAAAAGGGGTATTGTATCAACAGATACAAGGTATATATAGTATAGTGAAAATAGAATAAATCTCCGTATATTTTTCCGGAGGCAGACTCGTACGCTCACCGGCTCAGTATGGATTACACAATAATATAAAAAGATGAAAAAGGGTACTGTTTCACATGATACCAGGTATATATAGCATATTGAAAATATCATAAATCTCTATATATTTCAGGAGGCAGACACTGACGCTCACAGGCTCAGTATGGATTACACAAGAATATAATAAGAAAAAGGGGTACTGTATCACCAGATACAAGGTATATATAGTATAGTGAAAATATAATAAATCTCTGTATATATTTCAGGAGGCAGACTCTGACGCTCACAGGCTCAGTCTGGATTACACAAGAATATAATAAGAAGTAAAAGGTGTACTGTATCAAAAGATACCAGGTATATATAGTTTAGTCCAAATATTCAAAATCTCAGTATGTATTTCAGGAGGCAGACACTGACACTCACAGGCTTAGTCTGGATTACACAAGAATATAATAAGAAATGAATGGGGTACTGTATCAAAAGATACTTGGTATATATAGTATAGTCCAAATATTCAAAATCTCAGTATGTATTTCAGGAGGCAGAAACTGAAACTCACAGGCTTAGTCTGGATTACACAAGAATATAAGAAGAAGTAAAAGGGGTACTAAATCAGCAGATAACAGGTATATATTGTATAGTCCAAATATTCAAAATCTCAGTATGTATTTCAGGAGGCAGACACTGACGCTCACAGGCTCACTCTGGATTGCACAAGAATAGAATAATAAAAAGGGGTACTGTATCACCAGATTCCAGGTATATATAGTATTGTCAAAACATTCTAAATCTCTGGATATATTTCAGGAGGCAGCCACTAACGTTCTCAGGCTCAGTATGTATTACACAATAATATAAAAAGCTGAAAAAGGGTACTGTTTCACCAGATACAAGGTATATATATTATAGTGAAAATATTATAAAGCTCCGTATATATTTCAGGAGGCAGACTTGGATGCTCAAAGGCTCAGTATGGATTACACAATAATATGAAAAGATCCTCAATAAATAATCACACATGTGGGCCATTGTTCCCTGTGACAATGATGCACTTAGAGTGGTGGGTGGAGGAGGATTTTATGGCAAAAGGGGGACTGTATCAGAAGCGGACAGCTGGATACCATCTAGGGGGCATTGTAAATCTCCGTATATATTTTCGGAGTACCAGACAGACGCTCACAGGCTCAGTATGGATTAGACCACAATTTGAAAAGCTCAAAAAGGGTACGTATCAGCAGATACAAGGTATATTTAGTATAGTCAAAACATTCGAAATCTCTGTATATATTTCAGGAGGCAGACAGTGACTTGACGCTCTCAGGCTCAGTATGTATTACACAATAATATAAAAAGGGTACTGTTTCACCAGATATAAGGTATATCTAGTATAGAGAAAATATTATAGATCTCCATATATAATTCATGAGGCAGACAATGATGCTCACAGGTTCAGTATGGATTACACCAGAATATAAAAAGATCCTCACGAAATAAGCACACATGTGGGCCAAGGTTCCAGTTGTCAATGATTAAAAAACAGTTGAAGGGGAGGATGACTTTCTGCAAAAAAGGGTACTGTATCCCAAGCGTATAGCTGTATACAGTCTAGGGGTAATTTTAAATTTCTGTATTTATTTCCGGAGTAACAGACAGACGTTCACAGGCTCTGTATGGATTATATCATAATATACAAAGTTAAAAAAGGGGTACTGTTTCACCAGATACCAGGTATATATAGTATAGTTAAATAATTGGAAATCTCCGTATATATTCCAGGAGGCAGACACTGACGCTCTCAGATTCAGTATGGATTACAGCAGAATGTAAAAAGCAGATCCGCAAGAAATAATCACACATGTGGGCCAATGTTCGAGGTGTCAATGATGCACTTAGAGTGGTGGGTGGAGGAGGACTTTCTGTGAAAAAGGGTACTGTATCACCTGATTCCAGCTATATATAGTATAGTTAAAATATTGAACATTTACGTATATATTTCAGGAGGCAGACACTGACACTCTCAGGCTCAGTATGGATTACACGAGAATCTAAAAGTTGAAAAAGGGAAATGTATCACAAGCATACAGCTCTATATAGCGTTGGAGTAATTTTAAATATTAGTATATGTGGCGCCCCTGAGGGTTCAGTCGCCACAGAGGTATTGCACCTCACCCAGAGGTGTGATACTCCACTCTCAGGTAAGGAGGGAGCACCACCCAGAACTCAAACACCTGCACCCAACACAGACTATAGCAGCCGGGAACCCTGGACGTATCCTGCGGGAGGATGGTCTCATCCCAGGCTGGGTAGTAAAGAGTGTATGGGTGGGTGGAGCTAGTAAGTAGGAGGGGGAGTGAAGCTTAGGAAGCAAGGAGCAGGGTCTAGAGAGACGTGAGGAGGAAGTAAAAGGAGACAGACGTGTGGCGAAGCAGCTCCCTGTCAGGAGGAGCTGCAGAGGAAAGAGGAGTCTAGAGAAAGACTCAGAGGGAACCTTGAGCTGGGAAGAGCACGGTCCCAGACGTGGAAAGTGAAGGAGAGAGAAGCAGAAAAAGAGAGAAGCTTCTGGAGGGAGAGAAGGGGTCCTAGGGACACGGAGAGAGCGAGATCCATTTGTGGGGCCCGATCTGTTTGCAGAGGAACCAGGTCGCAGAGTGAATTCTGCCCCTTAGCCTAATGGAGAATTTTATGACTCAGCTAGCAAGCTGCTGAGATAACTTTAGGGATCACAGTCAATAACCACATTCATCTTCGCCCGAGAGGCAGCTATTTAGAATCAAGGAAACGCAGAGATAAGACGTTAGCCAACATGATTCGCAGCCGCTGATCTGGGACACTGTTTGTGAAGGTGCTGGAAAGGTGGAAGGCGTGGGAATCAGCACAGTGAGCCGGCCAGTGAAAGGAACACATAAATATATCGAAGGGAGTCCAGGAAAGGTGTTACCCAATCTACCTGGGAGTTTGCTGAGCCCCTCCCCTGGAGGACACTGTACCAAGCGGGCATCTGTGCTGCAGACAGAACTGTGAGTAAAGCCTTGGAAACTGCAACTGACTGTTTCCTCAGTTTCTTCCTGCGTCTCACACTCCACTCTGCTACATCTCTCAGCACCATTATCATTTACAACATCACCCTGCCATGAGACCACAAGTTTTACCTGTGGAAAGCTATTCCAACTCTGCTGCATCACACCATCAGTCTCAGAGGATCTGCACCGCAGCACTGGTCACCTCTGACCACATACCACAGTTGGCGTCGCAAATACCTTACTACAAACTCTATCATCCCCTGTAAAAATATTCCCCTTTTATTAGACGCCCAGGGCCACGGACCGGGTCATTACTGCCGTGACACATCCCTTTAATACACCGTCCCGGTACCGTGAATCCCACTGCCTTGGCAGGCGATCCATATATATTTCCAGAGTCAGACAAAGACTCTCACAGGCTCAGTATGGATTACACCAGAATATTAAAAGTTGACAAAGTGTACTGTATCACAAGCATACAGCTGTATACAGCATTGTTGTCATTTTAAATATCCGAATATATTCCCAGAGTCAGACAAAGACTCTCTTAGGCTCAGTATGGATTACATCATAATATAAAAAGTAGAAAAAGGGAAAGGTATCAGAAGCGTACAGCTCTATATAGCGTTGGGGTAATTTTCAATATCCGTATATATTTCCAGAGTCAGACAAAGACTCTCTCAGGCTCAGTATGGATTACACCATAATATAAAAAGTAGAAAAAAGGAAGGGTATCAGAAGCATACATCTCTATATAGCGTTGTAGTAATTTTAAATATCCGTATATATTTCCAGAGTCAGACAAAGACTCTCACAGGCTCAGTATGGCTTACACCAGAAAATTAAAAGTTGACAAAGTGTACTGTATCAGAAGCATACAGCTGTATACAGTGTTGGGGTAATTTTAAAGGTTTGTATATATTTCAGTCTCAGTAAGCCTGTCCAGACTCTCCGCTACAGGAAACTAGATGGATAAAGTACACACTGATAGTACAGTGATTGCAGAAATGTGGGATTTCCTAATCACGGTAAAACCTCCCGGTACAAATCTCAGAGGCGATGCTAACCCTCAATTACTTTATCTGGGAAGACAGCGAAAATTGTTCTTTGTGAAGAAAGGGTTGCTGTATCGCTGTAGCGTCGATCCCATCACCGTTATTCTTCTCCATCAAATTGTGATGCCAAGGAGAGATGTAGACATGGTCCTCACTGCCTATCATGATCAGATTGGTGACTTTGGAGTGCAAAAGACAGAAGCCACAGGCCACAGGCGATTCTATTGGATTGGCATGAGAGGAGACAGAGAAAAATGTTGCCAGGAATGTCACACGTCTGTGACTAGTAAAACTGTGAAAGCTGATGAGAAAGCAACACTGCATCCGATTGTGAGTCGACGTCCATTAGAAATGGTAGCCATTGATTATCTGAAGGTAGAGCACAGCAGGACAGGCCATAGCTACGTCTTAACCAGCATAGATCAGTTAACCATATTTGTAGTGGCCTGTGAAGCCCCCGTCTCACACAGCGATCTCGCAAGCGAGATCACTGCTGAGTCACTAGTTTTGTGATGCAGCAGCGATCTCCTCAGCGATATCGCTGTGTGTGACATTCAGCGATGATCAGCCCCCCTGTTGGGTATCGCTGATCGTCACTGAATGTCCTGGACATTTTTTTGATCGCTGGTCTCCCTCTGACAGGCACGCATCGCTGCGTGTGACAGGCGGAAGACCAGTGATCCGCTGGTAACCAAGGTACACAGCGGGTTTCCAGGCACGGGGCTATGCCTAGAAACCCACTGTGTACCTTGGATACCAGTGCCCTGATGCAGGGAGCTGGTAAACAAGGTACACAGCGGGTTTCCAGGCAAAGCGCAGCGCCTGGAAACCCAATATGTACCTTGGTTACCAGCTCCCTGCATCAGGGCGCTGGTATCCAAGGTACACTGCGGGTAACTAAGCGATGTTACCCGCAGTGTCGCTGTGCTGATCGCTGCCCTGAGCTGCCTGTTTGGAAGCTCAGCAGCGATCATGTAGCGATACACCAGCAATCCTGACAAGTGCATATCGTTGTCGGGATCACTGGTGTATCGCTAAGTGAGACCCAGGCTTGAAGGATTTAACTGCCCTGACTCCACAGCGGTGGGGCAGGGAGAGGTAAGTATTGCAAGTGCTGGGGCCATGAGCAAGCAGGGGGTCCCACTCGTGGGCAATAGCACTTGCACAGGGCCCCTCATAGTACGCCCGTGTGTCTGACGGCGAGTGGTCCCATACCACCGTCAGAGACACTTTTTTGTACTATGAGGGACCCTGTGCCAGTGCCGTCGCTCCAGAGTGGGACCCCTCAACTGCTCAGGGCACCGGCACTTGCCCGGGTGCACCAGGAGGTGACCCCGGCCCTGGAGGGGACAGCACAGATAGGGAGGTGGCAAAAAAGGCATATGTTGAGTTGTAGACTGGACGTTCAGCAGCTGCAAATGGAGGAATTGGAGAAGTCAGAGGAAGAGGAGGACAAAGCGAGCCATTTTGCTGTCAACCTATGTGTCATCAGGGGAAGGTGGGACAAAATCCTTTGAAACCCATGCATGGTTCAGTTTAAGAAAGGTTAGATAATCAACATTTTGTGTCGACAGACGGGTCCTTCTTTCTGTCAGGATTGATCCGGCAGCACTGAAGACTCTTTCTGATAGCACACTACCAGCAGGGCAAGCGAGCTCCTGTAAAGCATATAGTGCCAATTCAGGCCAGGTGTCCAGTTTACAGGCCCAGTTGTCGAAGGGGAATGACCGGTGAGGGAGAAAATCAATAGGGGAGGAGAAGTAATTTGTAACCATAGTTGAAAACTGCTTTCTCCTGTCCGTTGCTATAGATGCCTGATTACCAGGGGTGTGAGCTGTCCGGGAGAAATCAGTCCACAACATGGTCATGAAACCCCTGTCTCCAACGCCACTTCGGCTGTGTGCACCATAAACATCTCTTCCATTTGGCACAGGACGGCTCGTGTTAGAACCTGTACTGCTGCTGTTTGCTGGGAATGCCTCTAACAAATGGTTTACCAGAGTTGCTTGTTTGTTGGCCAAATATTAGCTCGAGGTTCTCCTGTGGCATGATGTTCTGTAATTTGCCTTTATAGCGTGGATTGAGGATGCTGGCCAACCAGTAGTCGTCATCCTTCAGAATTTTGGCAATGCGGGGGTCCCTTTTTTTGGATCCGCAGGGCATAATCACACATGTGGGCCAATGTTCTAGGTGTCAGTGATGCACTGCCAGGGGTGGGTGGAGGAGCACTTTCTGCCAAATCCACATCCCTCCAGTCACGCTCAAACCCTGGACCTGAACTTGGCAAGCCAACATTTTCTCTTGCCCCCTGAGAAGCATCCTTCTTCACAAAATAATCATCCCCCCCTCTTCATCCTCCTCCTCTTCCTCTTCTTCCTCCACCTCATCCAGGACAGTTCCCTGAGCAGACAATGGCTGAATGTCATCAAGGCTTCCCTCTTCCTCCTCTTCCTCCTCCACTGCAGACGCCTGATCCTTAATGTGTATCAAAGTTTGCATGAGCAGATGCGTAAGTGGGATGCTCATGCTTATGAAGGCATCGTCTGCGCTTACCAGCCATGTGCATTCCTCAAAACACTGAAGGACTTTACAGAGGTCTTTCAGCTTTGACCACTGCACACCAGACAACTCCATGTCTGCCCTCAAACTACCTGCCCGTGTATCCTCCCATAAATGCATTACAGCCTCCCTCTGTTCGCTAACCTCTCAACCATGTGCATGGTGGAGTTCCACCTTGTTGCAATGTCTATGATTAGGCGGTGCTTGGGGAGGTTGAGTGATCGCTGCAGCTTCTGCATGCGACTGGAGTCTACGGGCGAGCGATGGATGTGCGAGCACAGTCATCGCACTTTATGGAGCAGGGCTGTTAACTCCGGATAATTATTTAAGAATCACTGCACCACCAGGTTCAAGGTGTGAGCCAGGCAAGGTATGTGTCTGAGTTTTGCTATGGCCGCCACAAAATTCCATCCGTTATCACTGACTAACTTGCCTGGCTGAAGATGTATACTGCCCAGCCATGTCTCAGTTTGCCCAGCCATGTCTCAGTTTGTCGCTGCAAGTATTAGGCCAGTACCTCCGCGGTGTGTCTGTTGTCGCCCAAACACATTATTTGTAAAACAGCCTGCTGACGCTTACTTCCAGCCGTTCGATAGTGGGACACCTCGTGTGCAACACTGGCAGTTGCGGATGGAGTGCTCGTGCGACTGCGCTCTGTTGACGAGCTTTCGCTTCTGGAGGAGGAGGAGTAGGAGGGTCGAACGCCTATAGCCAACTGTTGCCAATACCGTGGGCTACACAGCACTGTCCCACCGCCACTGTCCCCTGTGGAGCCTGCATCCACTACATTAACCCAGTGCGCAGTGATGGACTCGTAATGGCCCTGGCCATGCCTACTGGCCCATTCATCTGTTGTGAGGTGCACCTTTCCACTCACTGATTATTTGAGTGCATGGACAATGTGGTCTTTCACATGCAGATGGAGGGCAGGGATGGCTTTTCTAGAAAAGAAGTGGCGACTGCGTAGGTCATAGCGTGGGACAGCGTAGGTCATGAGCTCTCGGAACGCTGCGCTTTCAACCAAACGGAAGGGCAACATCTCTAATGAGATCAGTTTTGCAATGCAAGCGTTCAAACCCAGTGTACGCGGATGAGAGGCTGAGTACTTTCTTTTCCTACTCAGAGTGTCTGGTAGGGTGAGCTGGACTTGAGAGCTGCATATGGTGGTACTATCTGTGGACATGGTGGAATGAGAGGGGGTTGGTGATGGTGATGGTGGTGGTGGTGGTGATGGCCTAGATGCAGTCTTTCATTGCAAAAACATTGTGATTACCTGACTGCTTTGGCCTTGCAACGACACCTCAACATTTCTTGCTGGTGGTGTGCCAACCGGTGGGCTTACAGTGGGGGAAGCGATGGAGAGTTGCTGGCTAACTTTAGTCGGAGGCGGTGCACATGTGCTACCTGAGTTTTTGTAGTCCATCTACGCTTGCATGTGCATGTTCTGTAAATGTCTAAGCATGCAACTGGTATTCAAATTTTTGAGATTTTTCCCTCGGCTAAAGGTTCTTTGGCACTTTTAACAGATAACCTTTGCCTCATCACTAGGATTTTGCTCAAAAAAGTGCCACACTGGACTGTTCCTACTATAGTATAAATTTTCAGGCCTGTGCTAATTTGACTGTCTGGCCAACCTGTCCTGCAACTCTTTTTTTTTAACACCTTTTTGGAGTGATACGGGCCTGCCAGATAACCCCAGCTGCGATGTCGAAACCTGCTGCGGAACCTTCTCCTCTTCTGAGCTAGTGCCCTCTTCCACCACTAGATGCCAATCCGGGTCAACAACTGGGTTATCCATCACCTCCTCTTCAATTTTATCTGCACCTTCCTCTGTGTCACCGTGTAAGGTGGTAGAGTATGAGGGAAGGGGCACCTGAGGTTCACATTTTGGCTCAGCAGACTGCGAGGGCAATGTAGTGCTGTGGTTGAATGTGCCAGCACAATCATCTAGCAGTGGCTGTGCACTCCATGTCAGATTCATCTTGGACTGGGGAATTCAGGATTTTATGTATGTGAAAAGGCATGGTATGTGAAAAGAGCTCCATGGAGTAATCTGA
>VIAB01006190.1:42267-57249 GCA_009801035.1 Oophaga pumilio
GCATTCTGGGAAAACCGACTTTAGCGCTCGTTTTGCCGACCGCACGCTATGGTCGTGTTTCGGTAAACGAAACTCGACTTTGGCAAAAGTCGGTGATTTTGGAATCTGGCTGACCTGTTTCGCTCAACCCTACTGGTGTATATAACTATAGTGACACCCAGACCAAAAAAATAAAACTGGCGTACACTGGCCAAACTTTCAGCACGCACTGAAATGACCTGTCATGGAGATCCCACACCAAAACATAAGTGGCCTGTTTTTTTTTTTTTTAGCTAAATACTGGAGTATATCAGTACAGTCACACCCAGGGCAAAAAAAAAAACTGACGTACACTGGGCAAACTTTCAGCAAGCACAGATATGAGCAGGCATGGAGATAACACACCGAAACATGTGTGGCTTTTTTGGCTAAATACTGGTGTATATAAGTAAAGTGACACCCAGGCCAAGAAAATAACACTGGTGTTTACTGGCCAAACTTTCAGCATGCACAGATGAGCTGGCACAGAGATAACACACCGAAACATGTGTGGCGTGTTTTTTATTTTTTGGGGCTAAATACTGCCATATATAAGTACAGTCACACCCAGGCCAAAAACATAACACTGGCATATACTGGTCATACTTTCAGCACGCACAGATATGAGCTGGCATGGAGATACCACACCATAAAATGTGTTGCCTGTATTACACCTGGGGCTAGCTATATACAGCCAATATATCACAGAGGAAGAAGCAGGACCAGAACACAGGAAGGGAATGGACCCTCTTGATGTATGCTATGATCTATATACACACATACAGAGCCTTCAGGCTTTGCACTGATGTGTATAGAGCGAAGTTCACTTCCTACCTAACACTGGAACCTATATACTCCCGAATTAGTCTTTAGAAGGACTGTTGGTTTATCTGGATTTCAGTAGTTTAGGATGGTAGACCCCACATTGACTAAGAAATCGCCAAATCTGACCCTATCTCGGCAGCAGCTCTCCCTACACTATCTCAATCCGGAGCTGAATGCGCCGAGCAGGGCGGCGTCCGGTCTCTTATACCCCTGATGATGCTGTGCAGCCAGCCAATCACTGCGCTACCACAACAAAGATGGCAATGGCGTTTCATTGCCTGGCAGACAATCCCTGCAGTGTGATTGAGTCTCTAAAGTCCACCAAAAATGCTGGGTGGAGACCCGAATACCCGCTGAGTAATCCGGAAATGCTCGGTGCTCACCGAGTACCGTGATACTCGGGCGAGTGACGAGTAGTGACGAGCACTTTTGCTCATCACTAATAGGCAAACACTATGGGAGACACACTTTCTTGTAATGGGAACATTTTTGTCATGAGACCCTTAAGTACGTCTGATGAAAGTGTTATTGGGGTGCGTGTTACTTTGGTGCAGGGCAGGCCTTGCATTCAATGCATATGATAACAGTATGGCAGTACCAAATGAAAAAAATGGCAACTTTGGTTTCATATTGCCATCCAGTACGTCGGTTTAAAGGGTCATTAGTGTGCGTGTAACTTTGGGGCAAGGCAGGCCTTGCATTCAGTGCACAGGCAAACACTATGGGAGACACTCTTTCTTCTAATGGGAACATTTTTGTCATGAGAGCCTCAAGTATGTCTGTTGAAAGGGTTATTGGGGTGCGTGTTACTTTGATACAAGGCAGGCCTTGCATTCAATGCATATGATAACAGTATGGCAGTACCAAATGAAAGAAATGGCAACTTTGGTTTCATGTGACCATCCACTACATTGATTCAAAGGGTTATTGTGCTGCATGTAACTTTGGGGCAAGGCAGTCCTTCTATTCACTTAATGGGCAAACTTTATGGGAGTACAAAATTCATAATAATGGGAACTTTGGTTTCATGTGGCCATCCAGGACGTCGGTTCAAAGGGTTATTGGGGTGCATGTAACTTTGGGGCAAGGTAGGCCTTGCATTAAATGCATAGGCAAACACTATGGGAGAACCACTTTCTTATAATGGGAACATCCTTCATAAATTAAGCAGTATGTGTCTGATGATGTGTCACAAATCACATGGCCAGCTAAGGTTGTTAAATGTTAAAATGACATTTCCTAGTGAATGTATTTGTATTGGTTGAAAGCAATGCTAAAGTTGAAAAACGCATCAAAAACGCTATGTGTGAACATAGCCCAAGTGGTGGAGGTACATTTTTTGGGGGGGTTATTTATTTTGCCTTACATACAAATCATTACCCTGGAAAGGATGTTCCTTAAGGCTAAGTGCACACGTTCAGGAATGTTTGCAGAATATTCCTGAGCAAAAAACGGACATTTTTTTGCGCGGATTTTGCGCGTTTTTACCGCGATTTTTTCCTTAACTTTCTAGGTCAATAATATAGCGGGAAAACGCTAGAATTCGCAAAATTAATGAACATGTTGGTTCTTTTTCCGAGATGCGTTTTTTTCGTGGAAAAAACGCACCATGTGCACAAAAATTGCGGAATTCATTCTAAATGATAGGATAGGATTCCTTCGAAAAAACGCGAAAAAAACGCAAATAATCCTGAACGTGTGCACATAGCCTGACATATTTCCCAGGAAAATCCATTTTAGTTTCGTTTTTGTATGTTTTAGTGTGAGCCTCTAAAAGTGACATAACACTCTGACAACATTGTTCACAGCAGTGACCTAGGAGTCAGAAATGCTTCCAGGGGTCTTCCGCATGTCATTTCTCCACTGTTCCCATAGATTTATGACGTTTTGATACCCTAGAAAGACTTCCGTGGGGGTGGTCTCGGCAAAAAAGCTTGGGTTTCCCATAGACTTACAATGGGCTTGTTGCTCGGGTTGAGTATTTTAGTGCTCGCTTATCACTAGAGATGACGAACCTGAGTGGAGACTTCACTTTTGTGGGATGAGTAGAAGCTTTTATTGGAGGAATTTGGGGGTGCAGAACATTTTAGATCAGCTCACTTTTATCCTGTTCTCTACACTGAGCACTTACATTGGAGTTTCCAACTAAATGTGCAAAATATGTGATTTAGATGAAATCCCTGAGGGATCCCTACACTAATGAGTCAGCAAAAATACTCTGGACTCTGTGTGGCTTCTGTTCAGCAGTGTCTGGCTTTTAAGAGGTGTGCAAAACTGTGGTTGATGACGCTTTTATGCAGGCCTAAAAAATGGGCTCAGTTGGATCATAGGCCAGGCAAAGTCAAAAGTCACTTCATTTGCCTCGTTACATGGAATCTTCGTTGGGAGTGGTGTCTGAATCACGTATTTCAAAGATTTATATGGAAGCCATGATGTAAGCGCTCAGTGCTGAACTTTGGATGAATGAGCCTTGCCTTACTGCAATCTTTGAGATGCAGAATAAACAAATACATAGCAGGACAAGAATTTTATTATTTAGTTTTATTTTATTTATTATGGTTTTCACTGTCGAGGCTAAAGAATGTGACAGTTTTATATATTGGGTCATTTTGAAAGCCGCAATAACAAATATGTGTACTTTCTTAGTTAATTTTTATTTTTACATAAATATTAGGGATGAGCGAATGTGCTCACTGATACTTGGATATAACTGAAGTATATGGGTGCTCGGATGTGCTTGGCCCTCAACAAGCATTAACTGCTGCATGGATTTGAAACTCCAATCCCCATCATGCATGATTGGCGTCTGTTACACAGCCAATAAACATGTGGGGATTGCCTGCTAGTCACTCTAATGCTGAAGACATCTTGGTTGTGACATTACTCTGATTGACTGGCCATATTACCTAAAGATTACCAGAGATTATAAAAGGACAGGTGCCGCCATGCTGGCCACACTGATGCTATTACACAGCTCAGGAACAGTTCTTTTTGGGGGTACAGCGTACTTGTGTTTCCACAGTTTAATGAATGAGAGTCGTGTAGTGTTGATACTGGTGTTGAAGCAGAACCATCATACTAAAAGTCCTTATAAGGGCTTATTTAGTTCTTTTTCAGTTTCTATGATATACATTCTGCATTTAGCCTAGGGTCAGCTGCAGGAGCAGGGAGAATGGCAGAATACAGCATTTAGGCAGGACTTAGGAGCTTGCAGTCAATTTTTAAATATATATCTGCTGCAATAGAACACATTCTTTTTTTGAGGGTGAAAAAATTACCTTTATTGTCATCCATAGAGTATTATGGGCTTTCTTTTAAATTATGGTGGTATATAATACTACAAAAAAAAGTTCAAAAGTTTTCTGGATTCAATTACTCACCCACAGAGTATTACATGCTTTGTGGTACATTTCAGTGGTATACAACACTTAAAAAAAAAAAGCTTTGAAATGTTTTTCTTGATTCAATTAGTCATCTATAGAGTATTACATGCTTTCTGTTAAATTTTGGTGGTATATAACACTACAACAAAGCAATGAAAATGTTTTCTGGATTCAACTAGTCATCCATAGAGTTTTACGTGCTTTCTGTTAAATTTTGATGGTATATAACACTCCAAAACACTTTTAAAATGTTTTCAGGATTCAATTAGTCATCCGTAGAATATTACATGATTTCTGTTAAATTTTGGTGGAATATAACACTCCAAAAAAGCGTTAAAATTTTTCCTGGGTTCAATTAGTCATCCATAAAGTTTTGCGTGCTTAGTGGGCAACATGGCGACAAAGATGTCAGAATTCCCAGAGACTCCTGAGGGAATGAACAAAGGAATATGGAAACTATCTGGAGCCTGTGCATCTAAACCGTCCGCTTTCCCAAAACCACCAAGACCCGAACCCTGGCTGCAACCTTCACCGCTGGGGTTCTTGCGTATTGCAGATGGGAGAACCAGGATCCTGCAACTAGTGAGTGAACTAGGCTGCTGGGAAGAGAGACGGAGGTGAGCCAGGACACGGCTGGAGACATGCTAGCAGGGCTGCTAGCTGCAAGTTAAGGAGAGTTGGCATTCTAGTGAAAGGTTATTATGAACTAATGGTTGCGGAGATGGGAGTCCATAGAAGAGTTTGGGACACGTCATTTCATTCAACTATTGGACAGTAGAGACGGAACACTTGTCAAAGGTTGCAAAAGCTGATTGCTATAACAAGGGCCAGGGTCTCATTCCTCAAACTGAAGGGGCACTATCACTGGTATGCCATTGGTGTGATCCAAGAAGAAAGGGAGCCGGATGAACCCTTCTTGCAAAGTGAACAAAACTGGAAAAGGCTCCTCAAGGTGGCTCGAAATAGGGCTAACATCTCAGAGAGATCAGACTGTCCTTGGGGTTCCCCACCTCCTATGAGGGAGCAGGTGATGGTGCTGATGATACAGGAGGCTTTTGCCCATATGCACATGTTGGGGCTACGGCACTACTGTAAGCCTGGTTACTTACAGCTCAGGCATCTGGGAATCAGGAGGGGCTAAGGACCAATGCATTTCGACTGTGAGGTCTTAATCATGTACCATGATTAAGACCTCACAGTCTAATCGTGTTGGTCATTAGCCCATCCTGATTCCTCAATGTGCTTTTGATATACCATTTTAATGCGTTATATAAATAAATGTGAAGTTTTGTTTTTACCTTGCTGGAGAAATCTTTTTCTATAAGGTCTACTAAAATAGTGCTAAAAATATTCCCATCAATCAATGCTAATGGCAGGGGCAAGCTTCCTTGCTTAACTAAGGAGGAGATATGAAGTAGACACATACCAGGTACAGCAGAGGCAGAGGCAACCGGTCAAAGGCCAGGGACAATTTTATGACACCCTTCCAGCATCCAAGCTCTGTTGACAGGGTATTGAGAAAGAGGGAAATGTTTTTAGAGATGGTCAAGCAATACCTGGTCAACAAAATATCATCAATATTTGACTGAATCCCGCCAGTTGTTGCCTTCAAGGGTCTATGGATGACTGGATAACCCTCCTTATAATTTTGTTTTTGCCTTGCACTTTGGGTAAAGCCTTTATGAGTGTAGGAGTACATTAACTACACTTTAAAATATTTTGAATGAGGCCTCCAAGTTGTTGCCTTCAAGGCTCTATGGATGACCGTGTTGCCCTACTTACCATTTTTTCGTGCAAAGCCTTTATGAGTTTAGGAGTGCCACTACATGACAATTTGAACATAATGTGTATGAGGCCCTCCATTATGTTTAACACAGAGTATATCTCTGAGTCCCTCTTCCATCAAATTTTTGGCAAATTCTTGCTTCCTTTATAAATTACACTGAAATGTTCAATTTGTTAAACAAAAATAATATAAATATAATAATTATTAAAAAAAATCAATTTTGCTTTACCTAAATTTAAATTTAGTCCTCTTAAAATGTTGCCTTATATACAAGTCATTATCTACGAAACAATGTTTCTTAAAAGTTTTTTCCCTGTAAACAACAATTTCTTGTCATTTTTAAATGATTTATTGTCAGTTCTTAAAGTGGAATAAAAATTTGACACCTTTGTTCTCAGCAGCGATCTGGAAGTAAGAGATGCTTCCAGGGGTCTTCCCCATGCTGTTGTATAATCTACCGGAAAAATGCTCAGATTTCCCATGAACTCTTGTTATACTCATTACTCGAAATGATAATGCCAGCATTAGTCATTTCTAGGTTCGAGCAATGAGCATCCGAGCATTTTTGTGCTCTCTCATCAGTAATAAACATGTATTAGTGCAATGTTTTGTGTTTTTATTTTATTTTTTTAAGAATTTTTGCCATTTTTTGCTTAACTTTTTTATTTCTTTTCTTCGTCCCTCTATAGAATTTTAACTTTTATTTTTCTGATCACTAGTCTCATGCTCTCATGCATTGCAATACTCATGTACTGCAATGAATTAGACCTGTCAGATTACATTGTCAGAATGCCTGTTAAACCCTGCCTATGTCTGGGTCTAACTGGCCACCAAACCAGGAGATCAGTGGTTGATCTCTGGGTGACAAATATCACCATTAGTTCCTCATGATTTCATCACGGGTGTGCTGATGGGGTGAGAGAGGAAGCCCCTACCTCTTATAATCTCCTAAATCCCACGTTAGCTATCAATCATGGCATCTGGAGGGTTAATCAGCCAGTTGTTCTGCAGGCACTTTCCCTGGCTGTTAGTGCAAGAGCTCGGCTGTCAGCTGCGCTGAGCTCCTGGTGATTATTGTGCAGGGAAGTGCTGATCTTTCAGCACCTTAAGCTCATCACATGCTGTGATCAGTCAGTCAGATTTTATGCATCATTTGTTTGCATTTAATACATGCAAACATGATAATACACAAATTATGTCATACTGAAGCAGTCTGGTTACTTTTTGTCTGTCTGCTGAGTCCTTGCAATCCTTTTTAGTGTCAACATGAAGGTACCTGTATAGTATCTAAAGCATTAACTGTAAGGTAATAAAGGATCCATGCTTATCTGGAAACTTATTGCCAGCAGCGCCCTTATCCCTCGATTCCTGCCTGTGGCCATGGACTTTTTGTGCCTGTGGTGAAGATCATTGCTTTCAAGATAAAAGGTACAGCAACCTACTGCTAAAGTTTACATGCTATCATCTTGCAATCTGTGTATGTCATGATTTTGCACTCCGTTTATTCCGATATGAGGCACCATGTAAGGTTATTTATTTTTTATACAGCTAGCACAGATGGCCGATGTAGGTCTATGCTGGGGACCTTCTAAGTTTAAAGTAGACCAATAATCAACAACGTAGCAGTATCTTTCTTTATCTCAGTTGTTACATTTTAGATTTGTATCATAGGGTCCCTACACCATCTTCTAAGTGCATCCTTACATTTATATTTGCATAGCGTTGGCTGGAAAGATACTAATTTCTACATGTGTTCTCTGGTTAGTTGTTCCTGTAGGCTAACGTGTAAGCATTTACCTTTACTTTTGCACATATAAATAATATAGTTAATTTACATTTATATATAGAGACTTGACAAAGGACAATGTAGGTCTGAAACATATTTCCTGGGAGCGCAGCAGATATTTCTTTTCTGCCTTTTTAAGTTTTGTGTTGTGTTCAACAATTTTTTATGCCTTTTATACTACTGGATCAATAAATCAGTTCTTTTAAGAAGATGTAAGAAGATATGAGTGCTGGCTATCGTTTGGACTGTTGATATGAAGTTATTGTTTCTTTTCTCATTTATATTGCAGTAACATGTTCCACTTACAGATTATGGAACCATTCACATCAGTCCCTTTCCTCAGGGAGGCTAGCAATCTAAATTTTCCAATCCACACATTATGACTAATAGAATAGGAAACCAAATTAACTTAATTTTATTTAACTGAAATTAACCTCTCAATGAGCATTATTTAGGGAATCTGTTGCACTGACTTTTTACTGTAATGATTCAGAAGAAGATCAGATTTGTATGTGCTGTACAATCCTAGGCTGTTTCTAAAAGCACTGGGTATCAGAACACTTTTCAAGAACCACAAAATATTTGGTATTTGACAAAGGAAGGGATCTGGCTGCCAGGCTATCCGTGTCCATAACTATATTTACATAATTACCTTTTCTGGGTTATCTTTTATTGTCCACCGATTTTCACATGGATCCGGCGAAAGTTGGTACTGAATTAAAATCATACCAAGGACCTAAAAACCTTATAAAGGTTCTTGAGTTTCACCAATTACTACTGAAAGTTCATCTAAGTTTTTTCTGCGGTGGCCAAACCTTTGACAGATATAATCAGGAAAAGGACAGACTTTTCCAATTGGTCCAGTCCAGCCCAAGAAGCTTTTAATACCTTGAAAAGATATTTTGTGTATGTGCCAATCCTTATACAGCCTGATGTCACTCAGCCATTTATTGTAGAAGTTGATGCATCTGAAGTGAGGTGGGGGCTGTGTTGTCGCAGGCTGTGTTTCCTAGTAAATGGCGTCTGTGTGCATATTTTTCTAAGAAACTATCATCTGATTGAAAAAAAAACTATCATATTGGTAATAGGGAACTCTTGGCAATTAAGTAGGCTCTTGAAGAGTGGCGTCATTTTCTGGAAGTGGTCATGGTAATCACTGATCATAAAATTTGTGAATAGGCATTAAATAATTGTAAATAAGTACCTATACTACAGAAAGTAGTATTTATTGCCGCTATCTAACATTGAAAAAGAGGTGGTAGAGGCTCAGAGGGATGCCCCGGCTGCCTGTCTTATAGGTAAACTGTTCATATCTGTGAATCTATGTCATAACGTATTAAGTGAACATGATTATTCGGTCTTAACTGGACAGCCTGGAAGCAAAGCCACTACAGATCTCATTACCCAGCGTTTTTGGTGGTTTGGGGTGCATCCGAATGTTCGGAAGTATGTAGATGCCTCTAGTGTGTGTTCACTTTCTAATACCCCCTCATATTCGTCCGTCTTGGTCTCTCCAACCATTGGTGATTCCCAGTAGACCTTGCACTCATTTATCAGTGGATTTCATTACTGATTTACATGTATCTGTTGGTAACATAGTAACATATTTATTAAGGTTGAAGGAAGACTTTAAGTCCATGTAGTTCAACTCATATCCTATCCTAACCTGCCCTACATGTTGATCCAGAGGAAGGCAAAAAAAAAAAAACCCATGTGGCAACAGTAAGCTTCACATTGGTGAAAAAAATTCCTTCCCGACTCCACATATGGCAATCAGACTAGCTCCCTGGATCAAAGCATTATCTAGGAAACTAGTGTATATAACCTGTAATATTATACTTTTCAAGAAAGGCATCCAGTCCCTTCTTAAATTTTAGTAGGGAATCACTCATTACAACATTATATAGCAAAGAGTTCCATAATCTCGCTGCTCTTACAGTAAAGAATCTGCGTCTGTGATTATGGCTAAACCTTCTTTCCTCCAGACGTAGAGGATGCCCCTTGTCCCCGTCACAGGTCTGAGAGTAAAAAGATCATTAGAAGGGTCTTTGTACTGTCCCCTCATATATTTATACATTGTAATAAGATCACCCCTAAGCCTTCGTTTTTCCAAACTAAATAACCCCAAGTGTAATAACCTGTCTTGGTATTGCAGATCCCCCAGTTCTCTAATAACCTTGGTGATTCTTATCTGCACCCGCTCCAGTTCAGCTATGTCTTTCTTATACACTGGAGACCAGAACTGCACACAGTATTCTAAGTGTGGTCGCACTAGTGACTTGTATAGAAGTAAAATTATGTTCTCCTCATGAGCATCTATGCCTCTTTTAATACATCCCATTATTTTATTTGCCTTTGCAGCAGCTGCCTGACACTGGCCACTAAATGTGAGTTTGTCGTCCACCCATGCACCCAGGTCTTTTTCAGTGACAGTTTTGCCCAGTGTTTTACAATTAAGCACATAATTATGCATCTTCTTTGTTATACCCAAGTGCATGACCTTACATTTATCCCATTTAAAGCTCATTTGCCATTTGTCTGCCCATGCTTCTAGTTTACATAAATCCTCCTGTAATATAAAATTGTCCTTCTCTGTACTGATTACCCTGCAGAGTTTAGTGTCATCTGCAAATATCGAAATACTACTCTGTATGCCCCCTACAAGGTCATTAATAAGTATGTTAAAGAGAAGCGGCCCCAATACTGACCCCTGTGGTACCCAACTACTAGCCGTGACCCAGTCCAATGGGGGCTCCATTAATAACCACCCTTTGTTTCCTATCCCTGAGCCAGTTCTTAACCCACTTACACATATTTTCCCCTATCACCATTGTTCTCATTTTATGTATTATTATTTATTATTATAGCGTCATTTATTCCACGGCGCTTTACATGTGAGGTGGGGTATACATAATAAATACATGTACAGTAATCTTAGACAATACAAGTTACGACTGGTACAGGAGGAGAGAGGACCCTGCCCGCAATGGCTCACAATCTACACGGGATGGGTGAGGATACAGCAGGTGAGGGTAGAGCTGGTTGTACAGCGGTTTGGTGGATCAGTGGTTACTGCAGGTTGTAGGCTTGTCGGAAGAGGTAGGTCTTCAGGTTCTTTTTGAAGGTTTCCATGGTAGGCGAGAGTCTGATATGTTGTGGTAGAGAGTTCCAGAGTAGGGGGATGCACGGGAGAAATCTTGTATGCGATTGTGGGAAGAGGAGATAAGAGGGGAGGAGAGGAGGAGATCCTGTGAGGATCGGAGGTTGCATGCAGGTAGGTACCGGGAGATAAGGTCACAGATGTATGGAGGAGGATGGCTTTGTATGTTATGATTAGAGTTTTGAACTGGAGTCTTTTTGCAATGGGGAGCCAGTGCAGGGATTGACAGAGGGGAGAGGCTGGGGTATAGCAGAAGGACATGTGGATTAGTCGGGCAGCAGAGTTTAGAATAGATTGGAGGGATGCGAGCGTGTTAGAGGGGAGGCCACAGAGCAGGAGGTTGCAGTAGTGGAGGCGGGAGATGATGAGGGCATGGACTAGGATTTTTGCAGATTCTTGGTTGAGGAATCTATGGATCCATGAGATATTTTTGAGTTGAAGTTGGCAGGAGGTGAAGAGGGCTTGGATATGTGGTTTAAAAGAGAGATCAGTGTCAAGGATAACCCCGAGGCAGCGAGCTTGTGGGCCTGGAGAGACTGGGCAGTCGTTTACATTAATTGATAGGTCCATTGGAGGGTTTGTGTGAGATGGGGGAAAGATGATGAATTCTGTTTTTTCCATATTAAGTTTTAGGAATTTATCGGAGAAAAAGGATGAAAAAGCGGACAGACATTGAGGGATTCTGTTTAGTAGGGAGGTGATATCTGGTCCAGAGATGTAGATCTGTGTGTCATCAGCATAGAGGTGATATTCAAAGCCGTGAGATTCTATGAGCTGTCCGAGGCCAAAGGTGTAGATGGAGAAGAGCAGGGGCCCTAGGACTGAACCTTGCGGGACTCCGACAGATAGAGGGTGCGGTGAGGAGGTGGTGTGTGAGTGGGAGATGCTGAATGTCCGGTCTGTTAGGTATGACCCGATCCAAGATAGGGCCAAGCCTGTGATACCAAGAGAGGAGAGGGTCTGTAGTAATAGGGAATGGTCCACTGTGTCAAAGGCAGAGGACAGGTCCAGGAGGAGGAGGACAGAGTAGTGTCGCTTGGCCTTGGCAGATAATAGGTCATTGGTGACCTTAGTTAGGGCAGTTTCAGTGGAGTTGTGTGGCGAGAAGCCAGATTGTAGGTGGTCAAGGAGGGAGCAAGAAGAGAGATGGGAGGACAGTTCAAGATGGACGTGTTGTTCCAGTAGTTTTGAGGCATAGGGGAGAAGTGATATAGGGCGATAGCTGGATACAGAGGATGGGTCAAGAGAGGGTTTTTGAGGATAGATTTGATTGAGGCATGTTTAAAGCTTGAGGGGAAAACACCATTTGTTAGTGATAGGTTGAAGAGATGGGTAAGGGTTGGGATGAAGACTGTGGTGAGGTTTGGGATTAAGTGGGATGGGATCGGGTCAAGTGCACAGGTAGTGAGATGTGATCTTGAGAGTAGGGTGGAGAGTCGATCTTCTGTAATGGTGGAGAAGTTGATTTTGGAGGAGGAGGGCAGGGCAGGAAGGGCTCTGGGGGCTGTTGACCAAAACTTTGTCAGATGTATCAACCTTTTGTTTGGCACCGTATCAAAAGCTTTTGAAAAGTCCATGTACACCACGTCCACTGCGTTCCCTTGGTCCAGTCCGGAACTTACCTCTTCATAGAAACTCATCAGATTAGTCTGACAGGAACGGTCTCTCATAAACCCATGTTGATATTGGATCATGAAGTTATTTTTCATCAGATACAATTACTTTGTTGGTAGTAGACATCGTCAACAAGATGTCTCATTTTATTGCGCTATCTACCTTGCCCAAATTTTCATAACAAAAAAAGCAAGATTGCATGAGATTCCTACCAATATTGTTTCTGACCAGGAGATTTGCTCCACTGGCTTATGGACAGGGTTAAATTGCTCTTAGTAAATTTGTCTTTGTCATATTTTACTCCAATACTTTTCATTAAAGAAGCACCTCCATCCATCGAAGTTTTTATGCTATTAACTGCAGTCATCATTTTGTATGGCACCATGTACTTACAATTGCTCAATTTGCCCTTCTACCCAGATAATTCTTCTGTTTTCCATTAGGTCTGTGAGATTACCTGATTAAAAACTGATTAGTTGATTCCTTCTAGGCTCTATGTAGAAACAGGAGGTCAATTTTCCCTGTATGGCTAATAGGTCACTGCAAAAGTCAGTGGCAGGGGGGAATCAGGAGCAGATGGTTCTGGAATTAAAGAAGGGAATGGTTTATGCAGAGAAAAGAGACTTCCTGTTTCTAGATAGAGCAGAGAAAAGAGAATGATTAACATGGTAGAAGGGAAAAATTAGCAATTTAGAGTAAACAGTGCCACATAATATGATGATTGAATATATTAAGAGGATGAAAACTTTGATGGCAGTGCTTCTTTAAAACTGGTTTAGATAATGGTCATAAGTAAATGTCTCCCTTTAAGATTACTTCTGAGTAGTTATGAGCAGACCTTTTTATATTTTTAGCTAAAAACCAATCTTCTGTTACTGCTGGGCAACACTACAGCAGTCCACAGAACATTTTATTGTAATGATTAAAAAGATACTGTTGTTTGGGCGAGTGTGTATAGTGAAACACTTTGCAAAATGCCAATAGTAGCAGTCTCACAAACCTAATTTGGATGATTGTTATGCTTTTTATCACTGAGGTCAGACATGATAAAAAAGTTTTACTGTGACAAAAAATATAGCTTATAATTTATATTCCCAACTCCAAGAGATGAAAATCCATATGAAAAAAAATAAATAAAATGTGGCCACGTTCACCAACTATGTGTTTATTAATGAGGCATCAAGTGTAAGAATGTACGACCTGCTAGGTTTGAGCTTAACATATGGTGTGCATAATAATAAATTAACATGTATAACATATGCCAGACAGAAATTTCTGACATCCAACAAATGGATAAGAAACTACTAACAGGTGCAGCATTAATAATACTTAAAATATCACTAGTAACTACTGTACCAACAAAATGTGTTATTCATATGTGTTATTCTATATAAAAAGACACCGTATACTTTCCATTACAATAATGCAATCATTTACACTCATTTTATAGTGATACATTGAACATATGTTTGTTACCTTCTGCTGTTTTTCAGCAATTAATTTGTAATTAATACATACTCCTAAAATATGGGTCTAACTGCTCTTTCTGCAATTCATGATATTGCATGATAATACAGCTTTCTAAAAAGAAAAAGGTTTTGGCAAAGTGCAAGGAATTTATTGCAATTCTGTTAAAATATATTTTAAAAAATTTAGATTTGGCCTATCAAACTTGTATTTTTGAATATAATTTTATACTGTAGGTATTTCCTTGCTTTTTCTAATTTATTGTGCAATTTATAGACCTACGGGCAGGTGGATATGACAATATTTTCAGTCCTAGTGTAATCAAAACATCTCACTAGGATCAATGTTATTCTATAGGGTCGTGCACATGTCAAAGTTTTTCCTCTGGCCAAGCTGGTCTGAGGAAAAAAAAAATCACTGCATGTCCGAGTTTGATTCGATATTCATATCACATTGGGCCATGCAAATCAATGAGTCCATAGAAACTATCGGACTGCACTCAGATGACATCTGAGGGGCTCATTCCCTATTTCCTTATCCCTAATAACAGGGGTGCCCTAGCTAACCCTGTTGCTCGGATTACTTCTGATGGTGAAGATACCGGGGCCATGTACCTTGCATTTGCTCCTGAATCCGCCCTCATTCTGTACCTTTCCCCCACGCAGGGAAGAAGGGAGTAGTAATGTACTGTAATACACCAACCAGACTAGCAAGGTAATATGAACAGGGACAATGAAAAATACCTATCATACAAATATACTCACACATATAGCAGAGGGATGCACCAGTGAGTGGAGGATGGGGTTAAATGAAAGCAGTAGAAGAAAAGGAATTACACCATTTAGATGAAACACTGATGCCATAATAGATGATAAAGAGTACACATATATTAAACATAGAATATACAGTACAGACCAAAAATTTGGACACACCATCTCATTTA
>VIAB01006190.1:76138-91609 GCA_009801035.1 Oophaga pumilio
GGGGGGTCGTCTTATACGCCCAGTCATCTTATACGCCGGAAAATTTGTTCTTGTGTACATTTACAAATATTAATCTGGCTTTTTTATGTTTATTTTGGAGTAATGGCTTCTTCCTGGCAGAGTGTCCTTTCAGCCCATGTTGATACAGTACTCTTTTCACTGTGGATATTGACACAATCTTACCAACTTCCGCCATTATCTTCACAAGGTCTTTTGCTTGGTCTTTTGTCCTTAGGTTGATATGCACATGTTGGATCAAAGCACAATCACCCCTGGGAAACAGAACCCGACTCCTTCCTGAGCGGAATGATGGCTGGACATTCCCATCTTGCTAGTACTTGTGTATAATTATTTGTACGGGTGAACAAGGCACCTTCAGATATCTTGAAATTGTACCCAAGGATGGGCCAGAGTTGTGCAAGTCCACAATTCTCTTCCTAATATCTTGGCTGATTTCTTAAGACTAAGTGCACACGTTCAGGAATGTGTGCAGAATTTTCCTGAGCAAAACTGGACTTTTTGCTGGAAAAACTCAAGCGTTTTTGTCACGTTTTATGCGTGGATTTTGCATGTTTTTGGAGCAGATTTTGCACATTTTTACCTCAAATTTTTCCTGAACATTCTAGCTCAATAATATAGCGGGGAAAACGCTAGTTTTCCGGGAAATTAATGAACATGCTGCTTTTTTTTCCGCGATGCATTTTTTGCTTGGAAAAAAAACCCACCATGTGCACAAAAATTGCACAATTCATTCTAAATAATATTATGCTTAATTCATGCGTTTTTTAAGCGTTTTTGCCGCGAAAAAAAACGCGAAAAAACTGCAACGTGTGCACATAGCCTGAGACATGAAGCTACACAAAAAAGCAGTGTTTTTCAGGTGTGCATTAAAATACATCCACAGGTGTGTCTCTAATTAACTCAGATTTTGCAAAAAAAAAAACAGAAATCAGAAGCTTCAAAACACATGACATCATCATATGAGCAGTCCAGAATTGTTTAAATGCATCATAATTAGTGATGAGTGAGCACTAAAATACTCGGGTGCTCGTTGTTTGGGTCGAGCAAATTGGAATACCTGGGTACTTGACCCGAGCAGTGAACCCAATGTAAGTCTATGGGAAAACAAAGCATTTTTGCATCAATCCCACCGGGGGGGGGCTTTTAAAGTCTAAAAACATCTGTAAATGATGGAAACAGTGCTTAAATGACACGGGAACATCATGGGGAATGTCCCTGGAAGCATTTCTGACTCCCAGGTAACAGCTGTGAATAATGTTGTCAGAGTCTCAAGCCATTTTTACAGGAGCACCAAAAAACATACAAAAACAAAACCAAAAAGGAGTTTTCTGGGAAACATGTTAAGGAAAATCTTTTCCAGGGTAATGACTTTTATATAAGGCAAATTAATTAGCCCAAATCAAAAAAGTTCCTCCACCACTTGGGCTGTGTTCACACATAGCGTTTTTGATGCGTTTTTCAACTTTACCATTGCATTAAACCAATACAAATGCATTCAGTGGGAAATGTTATTTTATCATTTAACAACCTTAGCTGCCATGTGGTGTGTGACACATCATCAGACACATCCCGTTTCATTTATGAAGGAAGGACTCTGAAAGTCACAAAGCCTATTTTTATAGGGGCATCAGGCAGCATTAATATTCTTAAAGGGCCATCATCTAGCTATGCTTTGTTGTTCCCATTATTAAACAGTGGGTCTCCTATACTGTATATTGCCTATGCATTGAGTGGCTGGACTACCAAAAATTTGGACGCACCACCATACACCTTTGACGAGGACAGGAGGACCTCATGAAAATGTGTTCCAATTATAAGAAAATGTGTCTCCCATAGTGTTAGCCTATGCATTGAATGCAATGCCTTCACTGCACCAAAGTAACACGCACCACAATAACACTTTAGAACAGATGCCCTGAATGGCCACATGAAGCCAAAGTTCCCATTTTGTCCATTTGTTACTGCCATACTGTTAGCCTAGGAAATAATACAAGGCATGCCCTGCACCAAAGTTACACGCACCCCAATAAGCCTTTGAACCCACGTATAGATGGACACATGAAAATCAAGTTCACATTTTTTCATTTGTTGCTGCCATACTGTTTGCTTATGCATTGAATGCAAGGCCTGCCCTGGACAAAAGAAACATTCACCCTAATAAGCCTTTGAACCCACGTACTGGATGGTTACATGAAAACCAAGATCACATTATTCATTTTTGACTTCCATACTGTTTACCTATGCATTGAATGTAAGGCCTGCCCTGCATCAAAGTAACACATATTCCAATAAGCCTTTGAACCCACGTACTGTATGGTCACCTGAAAGCATTACGGCTATTAATTTGGTACTCCCATATTGTTTGACTACGCAGTGAATTGTTGAGCCTGAAGACCCTGCATTGGAGAATGTCAGTGTTGAGGCTGAAGACCCAGCAGTGGACAATTGCAGTGTTGAGGCTGAAGAACCATCAGTGGATAATTGCATTGTTGAGGCTTAAGAACCTGCATTGGTGAATTGCTGTGGTGAGGCAGAAGACCCTGCATTTAAGCATTGCAGTGTGGAGACTGAAGAAATGGCATTGAAGAATTGCATTGTTGAAGAAGATGAACAACCAACAAAGTTCACATTATTAGAAAGTGGATCTCCCATACTGTTTGTCTATACATTGAATTCAAAGCCAGCCCTTCATCAAATTCAAACACACCTCAACAAGCCTTTGAACCCAATTACAGGATGGCTACAGGAAAACCATGTTTACTTTATTCATTTTGTTCTGCCATACTGTTAGCCTATGCATTGAATGCAAGGCCCGCCCTGCACCAAATTCTAATGCACCCCAAAAAGCCTTTGAACCGACATACTGGATGGCCACAGGAAAACCAAGTTCACATTATTTTTTGGGCACTGCCATACTGTTAGCCTATGCATTGAATGCAAGGTCTGCCCTGAACCAAATTCAAACGCACCCCTTTAATCCTTTGAACCGACGTACTGGATGGCCACAGTAAAAAATTAAGTTCACATTATTCATTTTGTTCTGCCTAGTGTTAGCCTATGCAGTGAATGCAAGGCCCGATCTGCCACAAAGTAACATGCACCCCTATAAGCCTTTGAACCAACATACTGTATTGACACAGGAACACCCAGTTTACATTATTTATTTTGCTCTGCCATAGTGTTAGCCTATGCAGTGAATACAAGGCCCGACCTACCACAAAGTTACATGCACTCCAAAAAGCCTTTGAACCAACGTACTGGCTGGACACAGGAAAACCAAGTTCACATTATTATTTTGGCACTGACAAACTGTTAGCCTATGCATTGAATAAAAGGCCTGCCCTATTAGAATCTATTTCATTTTTACCATCTCCATCTTGTTGTGGTTTTCTGGCTGCTGGTCTTTTTCCCCTGGTGCTGGGTTTGTCTAAAGTAAGGTGATTGTATCACCCTTTATTACCCAGCACCTGCTTTCCAGTCCTTGCTGGACAACAGTGTTTATCCGCTACAGTTCTGGCTATGTGCTTTGATAGCTTTCTGTGTTTGATACTGTGCAGTTCTGGGATCTCTAGTTCTGCCTGCTTTGTTTTTTGGTTTTCCGCTTGTTTCTGAAACTTCCTCTATTTTCTTACTAGGAGGTTACCTGTTTTTGTTCCCAGTCCTTAGATCGTTCAGGAATACCCTTCGCCCTACCTTTAGCTCTTCGTTTGAATTTAGCCTAGAAATCGTCGGTGGGTCTATTCTCTAGGAATAGGTGGCCCGCTCGATCGTACGGTTTCAGCCTAGTCCTAGTTCAGGGTCTGCTTCTCCCCTTCTGCCCTAGTCCTGAGTTGCAGATCCATAACAGTTTGTCCAGCCACACATATTAAAAAAAAAAAATCCTCTCCCGGATGCCTTCAATATGAACAGCGTCCAAGAACTTGCTCAACGCTTGAAAGGGTTAACTTTGGAAGTAGCCAGCCTGCAACAGCATGTGAGTAATTACCCTGAGGCATGCTCTGAAGAACCAAAGGTAGGATTACCTGAGTTTTTTTCTGGTAAACGGCAGAAATTTTTTACGTTTAAAAATGCATGTTTACTATATTTTCGGCTTAGGGTTGGATCCTCAGAGAATGAATTACAGCGTGGGGAATATTATGTCTTTACTGCGAAGTGAACCCCAAATCTTGGCATTTTCATTACATCCTGATGATCCTTGTTTGATGTCAGTAGAAGCATTTTTTACTGCTATTGGGTTGTTATATGATGATCCTGATCGGGTCACATCAACAGAGGCAGAAATCAGATGGCTTAAACAGGGTTCTGGTGATGCTGAGATGTATTGCACCCTCTCCAGACGATGGTACGCAGAGGTCAAGTGGAATGACCCAGCGCTCAAGAGTCAGTTTTTAGCAGGTTTGAGTGAAAGGGTTAAAGATTTGCTCATTGCATATCCTGCACCTGATACTTTGGAAACTGCTATGCAGTTAGCTATCCCTGTGGATAGAAGATTGAGAGACAGGCAGAATGAAGAGAAGGCTCTTATATTGCTGGACCCAGTCCCTCAGGATAGCCCATTCGACAGCGGGGAACCGATGCAACTTGGGGCGATTTCCTCTCGTTCCCAGGAGAGGGTGAGGAGGTTCTCTGAGGGGCTATGCTTGTATTGTTGTAAGGCTGACCATTTTATTAAACAATGCGAGGTTCGCATAAGGAAGGAAAATAAAAAAAAAGGTCAGTGCGAGCAACATTCCCGTTCGTATTGATTTTTTATGGTCCGCACGATTTTTTTCTGGTAATTCCACCTATCGTTGTCATTCCATTGATTTTCAGGTAATGGTGGATTGTGGTTCTGCACTTAATTTGATTGATCAACAATTTTTAGACAAATAAAAGTTTGATTCTGAACCATTGTCATCTCCTTTTCCTATTGTGGCCATTGATACCACTCCCCTGGAGCATGGGTGCGTTTCTCGAAAGGTCTCCTGGTTCCCTCTTATTCTGAACACGGAACATCAGGAATGTATAGACTAGTTTGTATTTGCTAATTTACCTTTTCCAGTCATGCTGGAATTACCCTGGTTAAAAATACACAATCCTTTGCTGGATTGGTCGTCTAGTACTATAAGGTCCTGGGGTCAGGGGGGTTATGGTAAATGTTGTAATGTTCACATGGCTGCTGTTGTGAAGAGGGAGCTACCTGAAGCCATTCAGGATTTCTGGAAGGTTTTTTCAGAAGTTGAGTCGCAAGCAAAGCTCTACCAACCCATAGAAATTAAGATTTCATTATTGAGTTCGTCCCAGTTGCTAAACTCACTAAGAGTCATTTATTTAATCTGACGATTCCCGAAAGGGAGACCTTAAAGGAATACCTACAGACTAGCTTAGTTGAAGGTCATATAAGACCCTCTAATTCCCCTGTGGCTATAGGATATTTTTTTGTCAAAAAGAAGGATGGGGGCCTTAGGCCATGTCTGGATTTTCGGGTGATTAATAAGAGTACTGTGCGCAATCCTTACCCTTTGCCGCTAATTCCGGATTTGTTTAACCAACTAACCAGAGCTAAGTGGTTCTCTAAGATTGACCTTTGTGGGGAATATAATTTGATGCAGGAAAAGGAGGGCGATGAATGTAAGACAGCCTTTAATACCCCGAAGGTCATTTTGAGTGTCTGGTGATGCCTTTTGGCCTTGCTAATTCGCCTGCGTTTTTTCAAAATTTCATTAATGACATTCTGAGGCTATTGATCGGTAGGAGAATTATTGTTTATTTGGGTGATATTTTGCTCTATTCTCCTAATCTGGAGTCACATTGGCAGAGAGTTCGCTAAGTTCTACAGATTTTGAGCAAAAACACACTCTTTGCTAAATTGGAGAAGTGCGAGTTTGCAGTACAGAAAATGAGTTTTTTGGGGTATCTTGTCTCCAGTGATGGGTTTGAGATTGACCTGGTGAAGGTTCAGGCTGTACTGGAGTGGCCTAGGCCTGAATTTTTAAAGTCTGTTCAAAGATTTTTAGGGTTTGCTAATTATTATAGAAAATTCATAAAGAATTTTTCTGTTATTGCTAAACCTACAGTATAACTGATCTCACCGAGAAGGTTTCTAATACTGTCCAATGGTCCACTGAGGCTGTTAAGGCTTTTGAGCATCTCAAGGAAAGGTTTAGCTCTGCCCCTGTTTTGATCCAGACAGATGAGACCAAGCAATTTCTGGTAGAGGCTGATGCCTCATCAGTAGGGGTGGGGGTCAGGTCTGTCACACGAGGGAGAGGATGGGGTGCATACCTGTCCTTTCTTTTTGAAAAAAATTTTGGAGACTGGGCTCAACTATGATGTTGGGAACCGTGAGTTGCTGGCTATTAAACTGTTGTTTGAGCATTGGCGACATTTTTTGGAGGGAGCTAGACATCAAATTTTGGTTTTTACTGATCATAAGAATCTGAAATATCTGGATGCTCCTAAACATTTGAATGCCCGTCAAGCTAGGTAGGCACTGTTTTTTGCCCGGTTCCATTTCTCCATAACATATATCCCTGGGACAAAGAATGTTAAAGCGGATGCTTTGTCTCATAGTTTCTCTCCAGCAGTTAATACTGAAAAGGAGGAATGTATTTTGCAGAGAGGGGTGGTGATGGCAGCATTGCATTCTGAGTTGGAGAATAGCATCCTAGAGGCCCAGAATGCTGCACCAACAAACACTCCATATGGTAAATTATTTGTGCCTAGAGTCTTGAGGAGAGCTTTGTTTGCTGAATGTCATGAGTCTCCGTTGGCGGGTCATCCAGAGATTTCAGAAACTAGAAAGTTATTCGAAGTTTCTGGTGGCCAGGGTGGCAAAGAGAAATCATCAAGTGGGTGCGTTAGTGTACTGTGTGCGCTAGGTCGATGGCCTCACATTCCCCACCTGCAGGGTTGCTGTGTCCTTTGGAGGTTCCTAATTTGCCATGGATGCATCTTGCTATGGATTTTATCAACGATCTGCCTGTCTCTGAGGGTTTTTCTGTCATCTGGGTTGTTGTGGACCAGTTTAGTAAGATGTGTCATCTGGTCCCATTCAATAAATTACCCTAAGCCAAGACTGCTAAGGCATTTGTGAAAGAGATTGTCAGGCTCCATGGTGATTCCACGGACATTGTTTCTGATAGAGGACCATAGATTGTGGCTCACTCTTGTGCTTTTTGTGACAGATTAAAGGTTCATTTGTCATTTTCGTCAGGTTATCATCTGGAGTCCAATGGACAGACCGAAAGGAAGAACCAGGCCGTCAAGCAGTTATTGAGATGTTTTTTAGCAGACAATCAGGAGATGTGGTCGGAATGTCCAACACTAGCTAAGTTTGCTCTTAATAATCATACGTCTTCCTCGGCTGGGTGTTATCCTTTTTTTTGCTGTACAGGGCATCCATCTTTCCGTCCATTTTCTAAGATTGGGACGACTGTGCCTGAGGAGGAGAATTTTTCTAGAAATTTGGAAAGGGTTTGGACCAGTGTACGCCATAATCTGAAAGAGGCGAATAGAAGGTCAAATAAATATTTTGACAAGAAAAGAAGGGAGACGTTATTTGCAGTTGGGGATATGGTCTGGTTGTCCTCTAGCAATTTGCGTTTGAAGATCTCTTCAAAAAAACTGGGGCCTAAATTTGTAGGACCCTTCAAAGTGGTTCAGGTTGTCAACTCGGCAGCAGTGAGATTAGACATACCCTCGTCCTGGAGAATTAATTCCGTTTTTCAAGTATCTATACTGAAGAAAGTTGACACGCCAGATAGGGAGGCGATGCTGACTGTTCCTCCAGTTGTTGAGGATGGCGAGTTTGAGCTTTCACGCATTTTAGATTGCAGGTGGCACAGAGGAAGGTTGCAGTATCTCATGTACTGGAAAGGTTTCGGTCCCGAGTATAATTCCTAGGTGAAAGCTGAGGACGCCTCGGCCTCAGGACTGATTAAGGCTTTTCACAGGAGATTTCCGAATAAGGCTTGGCCAAGAGGATCCGGAGGATCCTCTTAAAAGGGTAGGTACTGTTAGAATCTATTTTGTTTTGACAATTGACATCTTGTTGTGGTTTTCTGGCTGCTGGTCTTTTTCCCCTGGTGCTGGGTTTGTCCAAAGTGAGGTGATTATATCACCTTTTATTACCCAGCACCTGCTTCCCAGTCCTCGCTGGACAACAGTGTTAAAGGGAATCTGTCACCCCATTTTTGCCTATGAGATAGGGCCATCGCCATCAGGGGTTTATCTACAGCATTCTGTAATACTGTAGATAAGTCCCTGATGTCACCTGAAAGTGAAGAAAAACGAGTTATATTATACTCACCCAGGGGCGTTCCGCCGTCCGGTCGGGTCCGATGGGCGTCGCGGTCCGGTCCGGGGCCTCCCATCTTGTAGCAAAGCCAGCCTCTTCTTTCCATGCCGTCGCGGCTCCTGCGCAGGCGCACTGCTCTGCCCTTGTGAGGGCAGAGCAGAGTACTACAGTGCGCAGGCGCCAGACCTTTCCCAGGCGCCTGCACACTGCAGTACTCTGCTCTGCCCTCACCAGGGCAGAGCAGTGCGCCTGCACAGGAGCCATGACGGGACGGAAAGAAGAGGCCGGCTTCGCTACAAGATGGGAGGCCCCGGACCGGACCGCGACGCCCATCGGACCCGACCGGACGGCGGAACGCCCCTGGGTGAGTATAATATAACTCGTTTTTCTTCACTTTAAGTTGACATCGGGGGCTTATCTACAGCATTACAGAATGCTGTAGATAAGCCCCTGATGGCGGTGGTCCTATCTCATAGGGCAAAAATGGGGTGACAGATTCCCTTTAATCCGGTATAGTTCTGACTATGTGCTTTGATAGCTTTCTGTATTTGATACTGTGCAGTTCTGGGAGCTCTAGTTCTGCCTGCTTTGAATTTTGGTTTTCCTTTTGTTTCTGCAACTCCCTCTATTTTCCTACTAGGAGGTTACCTGTTTTTGTTTCCAGTCCCTAGATCGTTCAGGGATACCCTTCCCCCTACCTTTAGGTCTTCGTTTGAGTTTAGCCTAGGAAACGTTGGTGGGTCTATTCACTAGGAATAGGTGGCCCGCTCCATCATAGGGTTTCAGCCAAGTCCTAGATCAGGGTCAGGTTCTCCCCCTTCTGCCCTAGTCCTGAGTTGCAGATCCGTAACATGCCCTGCACCAAATTCATACGTACTCCGAAAAGCCTTTGAACCAACGTACTGGATGGACACAGGAAAACCAAGTTTACATTGTTTTTTGTGAACTGCCATAGTGTTAGCCTATGCATTGAATGCAATGCCCACCCTGCACCAATTTCTAACGCACCCCAAAAAGCCTTTGAACCGACGTACTGGATGGCAACAGGAAAACCAAGTTCACATTATTTTTTCAGCACTGCCATACTGTTAGCTTATGAATTGAATGCAAGGCCCGACGTAACACAGTCACATGCACTCCAATAAGCCTTTAAACCGATGTACTAGCTGGACACAGGAAAAACCAGGAAAACCAAGTTCACATTATTATTTTGGCACTGCCATACTGTTAGCCTATGCATTGAATGCAAGGTCTGCCTTGCATCAAATTCAAATGCACCCCAAAAACCCTTTGAACCGACTTACTGGATGGCCACAGGAAAACCAAGTTCACATTATTTTTTGGGTACTGCCATACTATTAGCTTATGCATTGAATGCAAGACCCGACCTACCACAAAGTTACAAGCACCCCAATAAGCTTTTGAACTGACGTACTGGCTGAACACAGGAAAACCAAGTTCACATTATTATTTTGGCACTGCCATACTGTTAGCCTATGAACTGAATGCAAGGCTTGTCCTGCACCAAATTCAAACGCACTCCAAAAAGCCTTTGAACTGATGTACTGGATGGTCACAGGAAAACTAAGTTCATATTATTCTTTTGGCACTGCCATACTGTTAGCTTATGCATTGAATGCAAGGCCCGCTATGCACTAAATTCTAACGCACTCCAAAAAGCCTTTGAACCCACGTACTGGATGGCCACAGGAAAACCGAGTTCACATTGTTTTTTGTGCACTGCCGTAGTGTTAGCCCATGCATTGAATGAAAGGCCCGCCCTGCACCAAATTCTAACGCACTCCAAAAAGCCTTTGAACCGACGTACTGGATGGCCACAGGAAAACCAAGTTCACATTATTTTTTGGCCACTGCCATACTGTTAGCCTATGCATTGAATGCATGGCCTGCCCTGCACCAAAGTAACACACACCCCAATAAGCCTTTGAACCAACGTACTTGATGGCCACCTAAAAGCATTGTTCCTATTAATTTGTTACTCCCATATTGTTTGGCTTTGCAGTGAATTGTTGAGCCTGAAGACCCGGCAGTGGACAATTGCAGTGTTGATGCTAAAGACCCAGCGGTGCACAATTACAGTATTGACGCTAAAGACCCTGCAGTTGAAAATTGCTGTGTTGACTCTGAAGAACCGGCAGTGCACAATTACAGTGTTGATGCTAAAGAACCAGCGGTGGACAATAGCAGTGTTTATGCCAAAGACCCAGCGCTGGACAATTGCAGTGTTGACACTAAAGACCCTGCAATTTACAATTGCAGTGTTGATGCTAAAGACCCTGCAGTTGAAAATTGCAGTGTTGACACTGAAGACCCAACAGTGGACAATTGCAATGTTTATGCTAAAGACCCAGCGGTGGACAATAGCAGTGTTGACGCTAAAGACTCTGCAGTTGAAAATTGCAGTGTTGACGCTGAAGACTCGGCACTGTCAGCAATGGACAATTGCAGTGTTGATGCTAAAGACCGAGTGGTGGACAAATGCAGTGCTGATGTTAAAGAGCCTGCAGTTGATAATTGAAGTGTTGATGCTGAAGACCCAGCAGTGGACAATTGCAGTGTTGATGCTTAAGACCCTGCTTTTAAAAATTGCAGTATTGACGCTGAAGACCCAACAGTGGAGCATTTTAGTGTTGAGCCTGAAGAACTATCAGTGGATAATTGCACTGTTGAGGCTTAAGAACCTGCATTGGTGAATTGCTGTGGTGAAGCAGAAAACCCTGCATTTTAGCATTGCTGTGTTGAGGCTGAAGAACTGAAATTGTAGAATTGCTTTGCTGAAGAAGATGAATAACCAACAAAGTTCACATTATTAGGAAGTGGGTCTATTTGCCTATGCTTTGAATGCAAAGCCCGCCCTGCACCAAACTGAAACGCACCCCAATAAGCCTTTGAACACACGTACTGGATGGCCACAGGAAAACCAAGTTCACATTATTCATTTTGTTCTGCCATACTGTTAGCCTATGCATTGAATGTAAGGCCTGCCACAAATTTGGACATTAATCTACTGTGTAGATATTTTTAGGGACATTGTAAAATTTTTACATACATCCTAAACACCCTTGCAAAACAATGTAGTGGTTGTTTCATCATGGAACATGGTCACCCTGGTGATCTATGGGTGGTGTAGGAAGAGACATAGAATATGGCCTGCGAAAAAGGTCTTCACAATTTAAAGGAGCGGGCACCAAAACCCCCTTGAAAAAATTTATATTGTCATTTGCATCACGGACCACGGTCACCCTCGTGTTATAGTGGTGGTGGATGATGAGGATGAGGAGAAGGAGGAGGACAATAAAACACCAAATAGCCAAGGTCAGGAAGCGTATACCCATGTGTGGGTGTGAAGAGGTGCATGGTAATACACCTCCCAAAAAAATACACTCTATTGGAGGTAATGTTTCACTGTTATCATTTGGTGGTGTACAGAAATCTGCCCCATCCAGGCCTTGTTCATTGTTCTAAGAGTCATCCTGTCAGCATTTACAGTTAACAGGCGGATGCGCTTATCAGTTATTATTCCACCAATGGCACTAAAAACCCGCTCTGACAAAACGCTTGCGGCAGGGCAGGCCAAGACCTTCAAGGCGTAGAGAGACAGTTCATGCCACGTTTCCAGCTTGGATACCCAATAATTAAAAGGCACAGAGGAATCCCGAAGGAAGTTTGTACGACTTCTGCCAATAGCGTTTTCAGATGGGAATTTTTTCAGTAATTCCACAACAATGGCCCTCTGGTACTGCATCATTTTAATACACCTATTTGATTCTGGAATAAGAGATTGAAAGTTCTCCTTTGTAGCATGGGTCTAGAAGTGCCACTAACCAGTACTGAGTGTCAGCAAAAATGTTGATAATGCGAGGGTCACGGGAAAGGCAGCGCAACATAAAGTCTGCCATGCATACCAGACTGATAACTGGCAAACCTTGCGTGTCCTCACCAACTGCATGACTGACCATGCTGTCCTCCTCTCTGTCCTCAGGCCATCCATGCTGAACAGACGGTATGACAGTTGTGCTTGTAGTACAGTCTATAGAGCAGGAAAGTAGCTCCTGTTCCTCCTCCTCTTCCTCATTGTCAACCAATCCGCATTGTGATGACATGGGGTTGGGCTGTGCGTATTCACCGTGTATGGTTCCTTGCTCCATCTCATCATGCTCCGCCTGCAATGCATCCTCTTTGATTGTGAGTAGAGAACTTTTCAGAATACAGAGAAGCGGGATGGTGACACTAATTATGGCATCATCTTTGTGGACTCCTCAAAGTTTTGTAGGGTGGTACATATGTCTGACATCCATGTCCACTCCTGAGGTCTTATGTGTGGAGTCTGAACTAAATACTGACGGCGTTGTTGATGCTGGTAGTCAACAACTGCCCTCTTCTGCTCATAAAAACTTTCCAGCATATGCAATGTAGAGTTCCAACATGTGAGGATATCACACACCAGTCCTTGTGCACGGCAAGGGCGGCTGAAGCTATAGCTGACTTTCTAATATGGGCACACAGACGGCGAACTTTCACAAGCAGATCCGGCAGCTCCGGGTAGGTTTGGAGGAACCGCTGAACTACAAGGTTAAGCACATGGGCCAGGCATGGTACGTGTGTGAGCTCAAGTCGCCTCAGAGCCATCACCAGGTTCCGGCCGATGTCACACACAACCATGGCTGTAGGTTGAGCGATGTCAGCCACAGATCTACTCCCTCTTTCAGAGCTGTCCACAACTCTTCAGCATTGTGAGGTTTGTCACCTAAGCATATTAGCTTCAGCACAGCCTGTTGAAGCTTGACTGAGGCAGTGATGCAGTGCTTCCAACTTGTGACTGATGTGGTCATTTCAGAGATGCAGGCTGAAGAGGAGTAGGAGGCTAACGTGCAGGAGCTGTAGACTACGGGGGCAGCCCTGATTGACCTAGGGCCATCAATCCTCGGCGATGGTAGAACGTGTTCCATTCCAAGGTCAGACTGGGTCCCGGCTTCCACTATGTTAACCCAGTGTGCCATTAGCGAGATGTACCTCATTGCCCAGAAGAACTTGTCCACGTGTCTGTGGTTAAGTGTACTTTCCCTGTAACTGCATTGTTGAGGGCACGGGTAATGTTGTGGGACATGTACTTGTGTAATACCCGGGACGGCACACTGGGAAAAATAGTGTCGGCTGGGGACAGAGTGCATTGGGACGGCCAACGCCCTCAGGTTGCAGAAAGCTTTCGTAGATTTTAGAATATAGAATGTAGATTTTAGTCTAGAGAGAGGATTCATATGTTCCCATACAGATAGACTTTTCTAAGGATTGGCATTAGTTAGGACCTGGAATAATAGAAGAGCCTTAACGTGGCTTCCAGGTACACATAAATTGGACATTTTATGCGCTAAGACTTCTCAATTTTTCATATTTCTAAGGCAGTGATGCAATTCAGTTTTCATATTTTGTGTCTGCAAGCTACAGCGCTACAGTGTGTTACCTTTCTTTCTTGAATGTGCATGAGTTGGTGACTCTAGGTTTAGCACCTGTTCACATTAGGTCTATTTGGATGTGTTGGTCAGTTTTTTGATATGTATTCATTTACCTTCTGCCTGAGCACTCCACCTGTTGGTCACAGGCATTTTAATTATACCAGGTCCATTACCCCTCCACAGAGATGTAGATTTTAGTCTAGAGAGAGGATTCATATGTTCCCATACAGACAGACTTTTGTAAGCGAGGATTGGCATTAGCTAGGACCTGGAATACGACAAGAGCCTTAACGTGGCTTCCAGGTATGCATAAATTGGCCATTTTATGCGCTAAGACTTCTCAATTTTTCATATTTCTAAAGCAGTGATGCAATTCAGTTTTCATATTTTGTGTCTGCAAGCTATAGCGCTACAGTGTGCTACCTTTCTTTCTTGAATGTGTATGAGCTGGTGACTCTAGGTTTAGCACCTGTTCACATTAGGTCTATTTTTGGATGTGCCAGTCAGTTTTTTTTATATATACTCTATACTCTGTCTGTGAGGACTATTGATGTCAATCATATTGAATGGAAGGCTGACTGTGGAAGCTTATCATGCTAATTGGTTAGCTGGCATTAAGGACCATTGGCTATGGTGGGCATCATACTGAGAAAGGGTATGTGGGAGAATCAAACAGAGGAGCAACCATATTGCGTAGGGGACTGTGGGAACCATGATACTGTGTGGAATAGAGGGCTTTGGGAGCATCATACTGAAGGGGCATCATACTGTGCCGGGGATTATGATCACAATGATACTGCAGGGTGTGTCATACTGAGTGATGCCTGTGGGCACATTCTGCTGAGTGGTGGGTATACAGGCTTCAATAGCTGCATAGTTATAAAAGTTGAAAAAGTTGTGAGATATGATGCTTCCTACTTGGACGAATATATACAATGTAAAGCGCTAGAGTGTTGTAGGAAAGATGTATATCTTTATACCATGTTAGCCAGTAGATAGAAAAATATCCCTCTCCCTTATTGACAGTTCTGCTTTACGTCACTTGTCTTATCTATTGCATTATTTCTGTGCTGTGTTGTGTATAAATATGTGATTCTTCAGATGTTGTATTAGTCTTTGCCTGATGAAGAGACCTGAGTAGTCTCGAAAGCTTGCAATTTGTTACCATCTTTTCAGTTAGCCATTAAAAGGTATCAACCACTGAGGACTCTCAATTCTAAATATTTTTCTAGAGTGTTGTAGGGCATCGTGGCAGTGACATAGATAGACATAGTCCATATAAAGAAAGCATGGTGTTTTATTTTCAGCCAAAAAGGTAATAAATAGTGTTGAGCATTCCGATACTGCAAATATCGGGTATCGGCCGATATTCGCTGTATCGGAATTCCGATTCTGAGTTCCAATATTTTTGTCATATCGGATACCGGAATCTGAGATTTCCGACAAAGTCTATGGGGAGTTCCTGTGTCACAGAACGAAGTACGTGACACAGGAACTTCCCGAAACTGTCACTGTTAGTGTCGGTCGGGTCTGTCAGGTGTCAGCAGCACTTACCTGGCAGAAGATCCCCGGCGGTCACGTCCTGGACTCCTTGATGGACGTCCATTACCCTCTCCCTGCCGGTCTTGTGCAGCATCTCGCGATAACTGCACGGGTTGCCGGGTACTGGGTAATCTTGGCCAGCTGTACTCTCGCGAC
>VIAB01006190.1:96197-114155 GCA_009801035.1 Oophaga pumilio
TTTACAGGGGTGCCCAGTTACCATTCTCGCTGTGGGGCCCCACTGATACCTAACATTGTTTTATTTTGGCAAAATAGTACAAATAAGATATGTATAAATGAAGTATTACCATAATGACTAAACCACAAAAATGGAGTTGCCTTGTCATTTGTTGTTGGTCCTTTATAGTCAAAGATAACCATGACTTCAGGATTTAGTGGATGATTAGTGGCTATGGGTTCGGAAGTGACTAATGAGGCAAATTCTGGTCCTGATGGCTCACCCACATATGGGACATGTTTTGGACTATAAGACGCACCAGACCATAAGATGCACCTAGATTTTAGAGGAGGAAATTAGGAAGAAAAAATTGAAGCAAAAATGTGGTCAATTCTGTACTTAACATCTACTATCCTGGTATATATGGTCCCCTTTGCTAGGCACTGGGGCTCTCCCTCTGCGCGGGTTAGATCCCAAGCACTGTCTGGTGATGTGGTCTCCCATTCAGGCCTGTCAGCTGCAAAGACGTCAGTCCCTGCGTCTTGCTCAGGCTCACTCACCTTTGGTTAGTGCCGGCTCTTCAGCCAAGTCTATGATAAAGGCACCGCCTTGCGCTCTGGAGCCTAAGTCCAGAGATCACCTTACTGAGCATGACCGTGATGTGACGTCTTCTCATTGGTGTTCGGACGTCAGCTGCTCTGATGATGTGGCAGTTCCGAATTGGCCCACGAACGATGTCTGCGTGAGTGTGAGGCTCTCAGTGGTGCAAGCGGGCACACTAGATTATTTATGTTTGGTGTGTGTGTATACTCTACCTCTCTGCTCGTTTGAGTGTGATTTAGTAGCGTCTAGACAGAGTTAACTATCCACTTGACTTGGCATCTGTATTGTTCACGTGTGCTATTTTTTACTCCACGCTCAGTACTCCAACTTTGAACTGGTGATCCGGTGATGTAATCCATTGGGGACCTTCCTGTCAGAAGTGCCTACTGCCCGTCCATCCGATGAATTTGGCCTGTCTGTCCTCGGCACCTGCAGGTCTGCCGTTGGCTTTCTTGTCCTTCGCAGATGTCTTCAACAAAAAGGAGGCCGAGACTCTGCCTCCTCACCGACCATACGACTGTCCGATTGACCTTGTCCCTGCTTCTACTTCACCCGGGGGTAGAATATATCCGCTATCTCCTGCCAAAACCCAAGCTATGTCGGAGTATATCCAGGAGAACCTTGCCAGAGGTTTCATCCATAAGTTTTCCTCACCCGCAGGAGCGGGATTTTTCTTTGTCAAAAAGAAGGACGGCTCTCTCCGTCCCTGCATAGACTACCGAGGGCTGAACGATATCACGGTCAAGAACAAGTACCCACTGCCATTGATCCCTGAACTCTTTAACCGGCTTAGAGGAGCTCGAATTTTCACCAAACTGGATCTTTGTTGGGCCTACAACTTGATCCGTATTCATTCCAGCGACGAGTGGAAGACTGCCTTTAACACTCGAGACGGTCACTATGAGTACTTGGTCATGCCCTTTGGCCTCTGCAACGCTCCTGCGGTATTCCAGGAGTTCGTGAATTTTCGCCTGCCTATCACCCCAAAGCAACAGGCAGGTGGAACGAACAAATCAGATTCTTACATCTTATCACCGTCACTTCTCAAATGCTCATTAGAACGACTGGGTCAGTTTACTTCCTTGGGCTGAGTTTGTATACAATAACCACACAAGCGAATCTTCATCCAAGTCTCCCTTTTTCATTGTTTTCAGACAACATCCCAGCGTGCCTCTACCAGTACTTCCTGTCTCGGGAGTATCTGCGGCCGACTCTGTCCGTTGAGTTCTCCAGGATATGGCGGGTGTAGTGTCCGCCCGCTGCGGGTCTGAACTGCATGTAAGACAGCACCCCGAGAAACCCCGAGACCCTTTACCCCTATACAGGGATCTGGAATTACAGCGAAGCCCAGGGGGTAGCTGCCTATAGGAGCAGTGGACTGGAGCAGGAAGGAATAAGGGAATAAAAAGCTAGACAAAATGCATAGTCAGAAGTCCAAAGGTCAAAACCAGGAGGGCAGCAAAGGTACAAAATCGGCAGTCTAAAGAATGGTCAAAATCCAGGCAAAAGTCAGAGTCAAAACAGCAATAAACACTAGCACACTGGGAAAACCAAGACTATATCTGGGGGACTGCAAGACAGGCTCCAAGGTATTTGAAGGGCATGGCTATCTCTCACAGGCTCACAGCCTGATGACCTCATCTGGACCGCCTCCAGAACCAGGCCAGATAGTGATGCATGACTGACACCAACCACTTCACCTCTGACAGAAGAGCGAAGCCTGCGCCCACCAGACGCCTGCGCAGGGACCCCTTCTCTGTCACCAACATCACCCACAGGTGAAACATGGGGATGCCCAGCGACAGAGGCCGGCGTCAAAGGAGCGGAACGATATGAGGATACAAATCTCCTATCACCGGCACTACCAGCCGAAGGAGTCCGGCGCCTCCCAGCGGCCGAGGCAGGAACACCAGCCACTGAGTCCAATGGCGACGTGACAGTACCCCTCCCTCTAAGAGGTGACTCTGGACCCTCAAAACCCAGTTTGTTGGGATGAAGGAGATAAAACTTCCTGATCAAACCTTTGGCATGGACATTACTGGCAGGCACCCTGGACCTTTCCTCCGGACCATAGCCCTTCCAATGCACCAGATACTGCACGGATCCTCTCACTAAGCGGGAAGCAAGGATCCTTTGGACTTCGTATTCCAAAGCACCCCCGACCAAAACCGGAGGAGGAGGGGACTGGACAGTACGAATCGGAGAGCGGTAAAATTTGAGAAGGGACTTATGGAATACATTGGGCAGTTTAAATGATTGAGGGAGCTTCAGACGAAAGGCTACTGGATTAATCACCTCAATAATTTCATATGGACCAATAAACCTGGGAACTAGTTTGGCAGATGACACTTTGAGTTTACTATTCCTGTTAGAAAGCCAAACTTTGTCCCCAACTCCCAGGTCCGGGCCCTTGGAGCGCCGTCTATTAGCAGAAGAAGCCTGTCTAGACTGAGCCCCTTTCAAGTTTACGTTGTCTTCTGACTAGATAGTTTTTAACTGATCTACGGATCTTTCTACCCCAGGGACCTCTGACATCCTAGAAGAAAACTAACCAAAGCGCGGGTGCAGCCCATGATTACAGTAGAAAGGGGTAGTCTTGATGGACTCCTGGTACTGATTAAACATGGCAAACACTGCTAGCGGCAGGTGTTCCACCCAATCGGACTGATGCTCAGAGATATAACAACGTAAATACTGCTCAAGAGCTTGGTTGGTGCGCTCAGTTTGACCATTGGTTTCAGGGTCATAGGCAGAGGAAAAGGACAATTCAATTCCAATCCGTTTACAGAATGCTTTCCAAAATTTCGAAACGAACTGGGTGCCCCCGTCCGACACAATATTCACAGGAACACCATGCAACCGCACAACATGAGTAATGAATAGTTTGCTCAGGGTCTCGGAATTAGGTAATCCGGACAGAGGAACAAAATGACACTGCTTGCTGAATCTATCCACTACCACCACCCAGATACACGTCTTCCCTTCTGAGAGTGGTAGATCAGTAATAAAGTCCATGGAGATATGGGTCCAAGGACTCTCAGGGGCAGGTAAGGACTGGAGCCACCCGGCAGGGTGATTATAGGGAGACTTAGCGCGAGCACAGGTTTCACAGGCAAGTACATAGTCCTTACAGTCCTTTACTAAAGTTGGCCACCAAAAATTCCTAGTTACCAGTCTGATGGTGTTTTTGATGCCTGGATGCCCTGCAACGACGGAATCATGTGATTCCTTCAGAACTTGAAGGCGGAATGTGGCCAGGACAAATAGTTTTTGGGGAGGAGTAGTGTCAGGGGCCTGTTCTGGGGATCAACGGATTTCTTCCAGAAGATCCAAGGATAAAACCAAAATAACAATTCCCTTTGTTAGTATTGGAGTCGGTTCAGAGTCCTCGACCTGTGAGGGGCAAAAACTTCGAGAAAGGGCATCAGCCCTTACATTTTTAGTACCAGGTCGGAAAGTAATAACAAAATCAAACCTAGAAAAGAACAACGCCCACCTTGCCTGTCTAGAATTCAGTCTTTTTGCTGACTCCAAGTAGGTCAGGTTCTTCTGGTCAGTAATTACAGTGACCTTATGTTTGGCACCTTCGAGGAAGTGGCACCATTCCTCTAAGACCCATTTGATTGCCAACAATTCTCGATTGCCTATATCATAATTCCTCTCAGAGGAAGAGAATTTTCGGGAAAAGAAGGCACACGGACGAAGTTGAGTGAGGGATGCAGTGCCTTGCGATAGCACTGCTCCGACTCCAACTTCAGAGGCATCTACCTCTACAATACAGAGGCGGTCCAGATCAGGCTGAACCAATATTGGGTTAGAGGAAAAACATTCCTTTAAGGCAGAAAACGCATGAAGTGCTTCTGGCTTCCAGTTAACCACATCCGCCCCTTTCCGAGTCAAATCAGTGAGTGGTTTGGCTATCTCGGAAAAACCTTTAATACATTTACGATAGAAGTTAGCGAAACACAGAAATCGCTGCAGTGCCTTTAGAGAAGAGGGTTGTACCTATTCCTTAATGGGTTGAATTTTAGAAGGATCCATGCGAAAACCTTTAGCCGACAAAATATACCCTAGAAACTGTATCTCCTACATCATGAAGACACATTTCTCTAGTTTGGCGAATAAAGAATGCTCTCTGATTTTCTGGAGGACAGAGCAGACGTGTTGGACGTGAGTCCTAAGGTCAGAAGAAATCAGGATGTCGTCCAAATAAACGACAACAAACACCACTGATATCTCTGAAAATCTCGTTCACAAAATTCTGAAACACTGCAAGTGCATTACTGAGCCCGAACGGCATTACGAGATACTCAAAGTGGCCGAGGGGTGTGTTAAACGCGGTCTTCCACTCATCTCCCTTTCTTATACGGACAAGATTATATGCTTCTCGGAGGTCAAGTTTAGCAAACCAACGGGCTCCCAACAGCTGATTATGAAGATCAGGAATGAGTGGAAGCGGATACTGGTTTTTCACAGTGATTGCGTTTAACTCATGGTAATCAATGCAAGGTCTGAGACCACCATCTTTCTTTTCCACAAAAAAGAACCCGGCCCCAACTGGTGAGGTGGATGGTCTAATAAATTCTTTTCACAAACTGTCTGCTATGTAGTCTTTCATGGCCTGATGTTCTGGACCAGAGAGGTTAAATATTCTCCCCTTAGGGAGACGAGAATCCGAGAGATGAGAAAGTCTATGGGGCAATCGTACTTTCTGTGAGGGGGTAATTTCTCTGATTCCAATACAGAAAATACATCCTCATAATCTCTGAATGCATAGGGTACAAAGGGAGGTGTGACCTTAACTTGGTTTACTGATAGCGATATACAGTTATCCTGACACTTTGAGCTCCAGCGCACCACATCACCTAAGTGCCAGTCTATGACTGGATTATGTTTGCATAACCATGGCATACCCAGAATAACAGTGGATGATAAATTATGAATAATAAAAAATGACACATGTTTAGCATGTAGTGATCCCACTGACATTGAAACTTCCTTAGTGACAAACTCCACTCCATTGTGGACTATAGGAGTGCCATTAATAGCTGTGGTTTTAATGGGCACATTAAGTCTTAACAGTGGTAAACCAAGATTCCTCGCTACCAGGAGATCTATGAAATTCCCTTCTGAGCCACTATCCACATAAGCCTTCACACACAGATTTCTTCAAGTAAGACAGAGAAGTAGGTAAAAGGACTTTGGTTGCATCAGCGGGCAATACCTGGGCACCTGGGCAGGCATGGCCAGAGCCGCCAAGGTGCTGACATCCAGGGAGTGAAGACTTCTGACGTCCAGTGTTCTCCCAGAGTTCTCCAGACTGTGGCTTGTGCAGCATGTTAGCAAGAGATGATGGGAGTGATCCTCCACAGGACTGAGCAATGAAGCAGGACACAGGTGCTTTAGCAACAGAATCAGCTCAGAAAAAGAGAGGAAGGAAAAAAAAATTCAGGGAAAAGGTTAGGAAATGCCTTTATATATATTCTGGATATATATAAAAACGATTTTTAGGCAAGATTTAATGTAGTGTCCGCCCGCTGCGGGTCTGAACTGCAGGTAAGACAGCACCCCAAGAAACCCCCGAGACCCTTTACCCCTATACAGGGATCTGGAATTACAGCGAAGCCCAAGGGGTAGCTGCATATAAGAGCAGCGGACCGGAGCAGGAAGGACACTAGGAAGGGAATAAAAAGCGAGACCAAATGCGTAGTCAGAAGTCCAAAGGTCAAAACCGGGAGGGCAGCAAAGGTACAAAATCGTCAGTCTAAAGAAGGGTCAAAATCCAGGCAAAAGTCAGAGTCAAAATAGCAATAAACACTAGCACACTGGGGAAACCAAGACTATATCTGGTGGCCTACAAGACAGGCTCCAAGGTATTTGAAGGGCATGGCTACCTCTCACAGGCTCACAGTCTGATGACCTCATCTGGACTGCCCCCAGAACCAGGCCAGATGGTGATGCCTGACTGACAACAACTACTTCACCTTTGACAGAAGAGCTAAGCCTACGCCCACCAGACACCTGCGCAGGGACCCCTTCTCTGCTCTATCACCAACATTACCCACAGGCGAAACATTGCGATGTGCAGCGACAGAGGCCGGCATCAAAGGAGCGGAACCATATGAGGATACCGCTCTCCTATCACCGGCACCACCAGCCGACGGAGTCCGGCGCCTCCCAGCAGCCGAGGCAGGAACACCAGCCACTGAGTACAACGGCGACGTGACAGCGGGAGACCAAAACCGCTCTCGAGAAAGCACAAAACAGGATGAAATTACATGCTGATAAAAGACGCCTGGACTCTCCTCCTTATCTCCCTGGTGACAAAGTGTGGCTTTCTTCCAAGTATATTCGCCTCAAGGTACCTTCATACAAACTTTGTCCCAGATACACTGGTCCTTTTGAGGTTCTCAGGCGCATTAATGACGTGGTGTATAAATTGAAGTTACCCGCCTCACTCCGCATTCCCAATTCCTTCCATGTGTCCCTCCTCAAGCCCATGGTACTCAATCAGTTTCATCCTTCTACGGGCCACACACCCCAGCCTGTTGGCATGAGGGATGAATTTGAGGTGAATGATATCTTGGCCATGAAGAAGGTAAGAGGAAGGACTCCCTTTCTAATTGATTGGAAGGGCTTCGGCCCTGAAGAGAGATCTTGGGAGCCCCGGGAGAATATCCACGCACCCCAGATTTTGTCTAAGTTTCTTTCCAGCCTTGGAAAAGGGGGGCATAAAGGGGGTGTACTGTTATGCCGCGCTCAGCGCCCAACGTCCTCACGTCGAGTGCGCACGCGCACCTCCCGCGCTTGACTCTGTGGCTGTTCCTCTGACATCTCTATGGTTCTGGAGGACCTGACCTGGAAGTCCCAGCACACTTGCCCTATATCAGGCTGCCTCTTCCTGTAGGCGGCGCCTGATTATTGTTGTGCTTCCATGCTGGGCCTGCTTGGTTCCTGCTCAGTTGCTTCCTGTGCTCAGGCCCTCTGTACTGTGCTTTGCCTTGCCCTGTCGTGCTTCTTAGAACACACTCAGTTCTTGCCTTGTCTTCTGTCGTGCGTTTAGCATGCCTCCCGCATTGCACTGTCCTATATTCTGCGTGTCCTCGTGCACATGCCTTGCACCGTCTTGTATTCTGCGTGCCCTCGTGCACACCCCTTGCACTGTCCTGTAGTCTGCGTGTCTTCGTGCACAAGCCTAGCACTATCCTGTAGTCTGCGTGTCCTCGTGCACACGCCTTGCGCGGTCTTGTACTCCACGTGCCCTCGTGCACACACCTTGCACTGTCCTGTACTCTACATATTCACGTGTCCACGCTTTGCACACTTCCAAATCCTGCACACTCTCGTCTTCTGTGAGACTGCCACCTGGTTCTAGCAGTCATGGTATTTACTCCCCAGGGTCTGCCCCTGAAGCTCCCTGTATAGGGGGTGGTTCTCACTAGGTCAGCTCGCCCAGGGTGGGTTGGTATCGCGACCCAGAGGGTCCACTCCAGGAGTCATCACACTATTAGCTCGTTTCAATCACAGAGCAAGATTAACCCTTTAGTTAGTGGGCTATAGGGTAGTGTACCTAGCATCATATGAGTTCTTTTCTTGTGGCTCAGCATCTGCTTCATTCATGTGTGCAGTTAACACAGTCAAATTGCAGAGCTAATTCGAGCCACGTGCTTACATCCCTGCGATGTTTAACGGAGTACGGTGCTTAGCACCTTTTGAGCATATCGCTCTGTGAAGTAACAGAGCTCAGTGCTTCACGTTCAGTTCACATTGTGTGGCATTTAACCCAATGTGCTTTAAGGCCCCGTCTCACATAGCGAGATCGCTAGCGAGATCGCTGCTAAACAGCGATCTCAGCAGCGATCTCGCTATGTTTGACACGTACCAGCGATCAGGCCCCTGCTGTGAATCGTTGGTCGTGTCAGAAATACCTGGACTTTTTTTGATCGCTGGTCTCCCGCTGTCCAGCACGCATCGCTGCATGTGGCAGGCAGGAGACCAGCGATCAGCTGGTAACCAAGGTACACTTCGGGTTTCCAGGCACCGCGCAGTGCCTCGAACCAAAAGTGTACCTTGGTTACCAGCTCCCTGCATCAGCGCGCTGGTATCCAACGTACACTGCGGGTAACTAGGCGACGTTTCCCACAGTGTCGCTGTCCTGATCGCTGCCTGAGCTGCCTGTTTGGCAGCTCAGCAGCGATCATGTTGCGACACACCAGTGATCCTGATCTTTGTCGGGATCGCTGGTGTGTCGCTATGTGAGATGGGGCCCTTAGTTAATGCTCACTGTTTCATTCCACCATTGTTTACATTAGCAGCAGGTTACATCTCTGCAGGGTGGACCCCGGGTTGCAATTGCACTTTATTATATTTTATTTAGTGCAATCTGCCAATCCTAACACCCTTTGTCCCCATCCTGATACACATGGCCCCCTCATCCCTACCCTGGTATGCATATATCCCTCATCTCTTTCCTGGTATGGATGCCCCCTTCATCCCTATCCTGGTATTCGTGCCCCGTCATCCCTATCCTGGTATGTATGCCCCCTCATCCCTATCCTGGTATGCATGGCCCCCTAATCCCTATGCTGGTAGGAATGGTCCCCCTCATCCCTATCCTGGCAGGAATGATCGTCCTCATTTCAATCCTAGTATGCATGGCCCCAATCTCGTCCAAATATGCATGGTCCCATCCCTATCGTGGTCTGCAGGGCCTCCATCTTGTCCTAGTATGCATGGACCTATCCCAATTCTAGTATGATTTGTCCCCATCCCAGTCCTGGTATGCATGGCCCCATCCTTATAATTGGCCCCCACCTGCATCCTGGTATGCATGGCCCCATCCTTATAATTGGCCCCCACCCACATCCTGGTATGCATGGCTCCACCCTTATAAATGGTCCCTTGTTACGATCCATTTTTGGATTTGTGACAGCTCTGGTTCCACTCAATTAAAACTGTTTTTCTTTTGGACCATTGGGGGTTAATATCAGTTCTCCCCCGCTGGCCATCTAGTGTTACTACATTTCTGCTGGGTCAGCTGATGCAGGTGATGACCATTCCCACTATCCTTTAAAAGGTCACCTGATGCATCAGCTGACTGTTGGTGATACAGGTCCTTTCTGGAAACCAGCCTAGCAGGAGCAGCTCTCTGGTGTCAGCCATGTCTGCTGTTTGGAGTCCAGTTGCTGTGTTTTCTGCTGTGTGGAGCTTAACAGTGGTGTTTTCAAGCTAAGTTTTGGTGTTTTTTGTTACCTTGTCCTTTTGGTGTTTGTCACTTCCTCTTGTGTTTATTATCTGCAGAGAAGAGGCTTGTGCTCTCTGCCGGTCAGTGCACTAGCCAGGGCAGTTATAGGCGACATCTAGGGACGAGGTAACCTGACGGCGGCGGGGGGAAGAACCCAAAAAGAGCATTATGGGAGTGCAGGGACAGGCTCAGGTCTGAGCTCAGGCGATGACCATCACTAATTCCCTATTGTTAGGTCCCTTCCCGTTGTGAGCAAGTTTTACTGTCCATTGACTGTCCACCCATTGGGTTGAGTCACACATCATCACACCGCCACCCCCATCTCCATCCCTAGTCCCATCCTGGTATGCAGGGCCCCAACAGAAAACATAAAAAAAAAATTACACTTACCTTCCCGGTGCTCCCTCGCAGTGCCCTGCTCCGTTGTCAGCAGCTGCTTTATTCTTGAAAGCAGCGCGTGGCAGTGACTACATGCGCTGCTCACAAGCAGAGCACAACTGCTGGAATACTCTCTGCTCTGCATGCTGGGACTCTGCGTGCAGAGACCAGTGAGCATTCATTACTCTTCGGTAGTAAGCACAGTGTTAGCCAGAGCCTTCCTGCAGCAGCCGGGCGGTCACGTGTGCCGTTACTTAAGAGAAATGAATATTCACCTCTCTCGGCAGCAGGAAGCTGGTGGCTGACACTGTATGTGCTACTAAAGAACAATGAATACTCGCTACTCTCTGTGCGCACAGTTACGGCGTGCAGAGCAGTGAGTATTCCAGCAGCTGCTCTTCAGCTTGCAAGCAGCACATGATGTCCCTGCCATGCACTGCTTACAATCATAAAGCAGCAGCTGGCAATGGAGCAGGATGCTGCGAGAGAGCGCCGGGAAGGTAAGTGTAATGGTTTAGTTTTTTAATGTTTTCTGATGGGGCCATGCATTCCATAATGGAGGTGGGGCCAATCATAAGGATGGAGCCATGCATACCAGGAACGGGGTTGGGTTCAATCATACCAAGACGCTATTAAAGAGAAATGAATATTCATTGCCCTTAATACCGATGGGCGTGAAATCCAGTGAATATTCATTTCTCTTTAGCAGCAGGCACAGGAGTTAGCTGCAGCTGCCGACTCCAGCCTCCTGTGACCAACTGCTCCTCCGTTGCTGCTTCATCCACCCACTGAAGCCAGAGCAAGCCGGTATGTCTGGACTATAGGACGCACCCCTTATTTTCCTCCACATTTTTGGAGGAAAAAAGTGTGTCTTATAGTCCAAAAAATATGGTAGATATGTAGATGTCGTCAGATCAGTAGATACTGCTTGCGTCTTGCAAGCAGCTCGCTTTTGTTTTGCCCCATATTCTCCTGTCTTCATCTGCATGAGCTGGTAAGGTGATCCTGCCTCACCAAACAGGGCCGCGTCCAGGGCAATCTTTTCCCATTCGGTGATGTAGACTCCTAGGATTTTGACCAACTTAATAATACACTGTACTGCTTCTTCTTCCACCAACTGTTCACTTTCACTGACAGAGTTCTCTGTGCAACAGTTATTTAGGCAATCCGCTTGTCTGGCATTCTGACCACATGACCAGACCACCTGACATGAACTTTCAGCAGGAGAGTGTAGATGCTGCCGAGTGCAGCTTGTTCCAGGATTTCCAAGTTGGAGATATTGTCTTGCCAACTGATGTGTAGAAGTTGGCAAAAGACAGATCAGGAGAAAGTGATTGACCTTTTCAGCATGCCGGCTAGAAACAGTACAGGTACAGCTAAGAGAGAAGTGTAGTATGGCCCACCATGCAGTAGACTTTCAGCTTAGGGGTAAGGCTGAGTCCTCTCTGCTCCCAGATGTTCTTACTGAGTGAATTTGCTTCAAAGACCCTGTGAGAACATCACAAAACATTACCAGACCCCAATCAGAGGGCAATAAAACTTTCACACTCCTTATCTATGAACTAGTCCAATATTTATTGCCACAACTGTTCATCCCTCTCCCATAATGACAGTTCTGCTTCACGTCACTTGTCTCAACCATTGCATTTTTTCTGTGCTGTGTTGTGTATAAATTTGTGATTCTTCAGATTTTGTATTAGTCTTTGCCTGATGAAGAGACCTGAGTAGTCTCGAAAGCTTGCAATTTGTTACCATCTTTTCAGTTAGCCATTAAAAGGTATCAACCACTGAGGACTCTCAACTCTAAGTATTTTTCCGAAGGCATAGCTGATTTTGACCTCAGAGTCTATGCTCACTACACAGGAGGGTGTGCTGCCCAGATAGGTGAAATTGTCAACTGCTTTGAGGTTATGCTTCTTGACCAAAATTGTTTGAATTCTTAAGGTGTTAAATTGGATTCAGCTTATATAACAAGATAAAAATACTCTTGAAATTGTCCAGTGCATGTGTATGTATTATTTCTAGTGGTGTAACTGATTCTATGGAAGTAATGATTTGGATAACTCAAGCTACACTAGAGAAATTCACTAGAGTATAGCGTATAGCATGAGCTATGAAGTGAAAACTAAAAAGTGAAACTTTTTAAGGTTATTATTTTTCAGTAGCTAAAGCTAAAGTTTACTTTCTCCGTTAGGCTGTATTGGATGTAATAATATGCCAAAATAATATTATACATGTGATTTTTTTTAGTAAGTATGTAGATGCTTTAGCAACAAAAGCACCTATTATTTACATGGCTGTTTGCATTAAAATAGCTGCATTATGGTACAAAATAGAAAAGGTTTATATGGGACAGTTACTATTTTATTTCATGTATGGGGAGCTTTATTTTGATCCATAGTGAACAAGAAAGTTGCTTGATTTAGCATGAGTAGAGGGTATTATTATCCTACATATACATCAGACAGAAAAACTTTTGGGCTTTAATTGAAATTGTAAAGGATTTCATGACCAATATATTGGAGGTTAAAAATTACAATTTGAAAAATCTACTTAGGTATTATTAAAGCTTTGTTTATATGAAATCAAACACTTTTAGCAGGTTTTATTTTACTATTTCAAAGATTGATAATTTTTGGCAAGAAAATGTTGAAATCTTTGGCAAAGATAAGTATCCGACACTTTAGAAAATAATAAATACTTTGACTATAGAAGCATATAACCTATGTTTTTAATGCACATACTTTTACCATGAGCTGATCCATTTGTGTTATATGTAAAATGTAACTTTGTAGATTTATTTTTGCCTTATAACAACTAAATATTTCAAGCAAAGAGTATGCCCAAAAGCACACTGATTATAAGTATTGATTATACAGTAGTTTTAAAAATACTTAGGCAAGTTGGCATCTTCTTCACCTTCAAGCAATCTCTAGTATCTGTTCCCTTTTCTGCCTTGCAGACTCATTGAATGTTTAAGGGGTAATGTTTCTCCTTGTGGAGATTGTCTCTTCAGAAAGGAAGAAGACTACAACTCTAGTGCCACCTATGAGAATTAGCAATCCTAACAGTCAATATCGACTCTCTAATGAGCATTGTCACATGACGTAGGATAAAAGCCAAAACCAAAAAGCAAAATCTCAATTTGCAGACACTGTGTGTTAGGGCTGGCGGAACGCACAAAATAAATATAAATAATAGGTGCGTTCGCAGCCTGGGGTCCACCCTGCAGGCAGAGCCTGCTGCTAGTAAGATGGCGGTATAAGCGAACTCTGTTACTTCACAGAGTCACAGACATAGATGCTGTAGTGCTATATGGCAGTATAAGCGAACTCTGTTACACCAAAGAGTCGCTGAGGTAGAGATGCAGAAATAGAGACTCTTGTCCTGTTAACACCACAGGGATACACAGTTAACTGCTGTGCAGATAGTAGTCTGTGATCATGCATTCAGCAACGCAAACAAGTAACTCCTCACCGGGGAAGCCGGTATTCTAGGGGCTTATTTCAGCCAGGCCCTAAACACGTGCATACAAATCTCCTCACCGGAGGTGCCGGTATTCTAGGGGCTTATTTCAGCCGAGCCCTAACCACATGCGTGCATGTTCACACTGGCGCAAAGCACATAATGCAAGTGATACTAGCGCATGGCCACAGGACCATGCAACCCTTTTATAGTAGCAACTACAGGACCTGCCAGAAAAGGACCAATGAGAAACTGTTCCAGAACACATGTAGTTTCAGGACCTTCCTGGCGGACCAAAAGGAGCTGCTGCAGTACCCGAGCATGTGACCCCTGATCTCCAATGAGAGATCTTACCCTGGGCATGCTCAGAAGGGGAAACGCAGGACTTAGTCCTAAAGACATTTGCTCACCGCTGACCAGTACTGGCTACAATAGCAGAACCTGGAGAGGCAGCAGTAAACCTCTGCACAATGTTAGACTGGGCGAGACGCTGGGACCGACGGCTCTGCTGAGCAGAGTCCACTGCGGCTGGAGACGGATGGGAGACGGCAGCAGGGATGGTTCGAGATTCCCCTTGTGCAGAAGCGGGAACTCGACCCCTAACACTGTGCTTCAGGGAACTGCCCCTCATCAATGCAAAATGTGAGATCTGGTTTGGCTGGGTGAGAGGCGTTTGACCATGATCCGAGGGTCAAAAGGAGGAAAATTCCTTCCTCTTTGCAAGGAAAGATATATATCTTTGTACCGTGTTACTTATATTTAGGTACTCGATAGTGACGGGGTCTGTTCCATAGGACTGGCGCATAGCAAATGTGGTACCAATATTCAAAAAGGGCTCTAAAATTGAACCTGGAAATTAAAGGCCAGCAAGTCTAACCTCTTTTGTTGGTAAAATATTTGAACGGTTTCTGAGGGATGTTATTCTGGATTATCTCAATGAGAATAACTATAACTCCATATCAGCATGGATTTATGAGGAATTGCTCTTGTCAAACCAATCTAATCAGTTTTTATGAAGAGGTAAGCTATAGACTGGACCAAGGTGAGTCATTGGACGTAGTATATGTTGATTTTTCCAAAGCGCTTGATACCGTGCCACACAAGAGGTTGTTACACAAAATGAGAATGCTGGGTCTGGGGGAAAATGTGTGTAAGTGGGAAAGTAACTGGCTTAGTGATAGAAAGCAGAGGGTGGTTATAAATGGTATATTCTCTAACTGGGTCTCTGTGAACAGTGGGGTGCTGCAAGGGTCGGTGTTGGGACATATTAACTTCAACATATTTATTAGCAATTTGGTAGAAGATTTACACAGTAAAATATCGATATTTGCAGATGATACAAAACTAATAAAGCAGTTAATACAAGAGAAGATATTATTCTGCTATTCTTCTAAATATTTAGAATTGAGAGTCCTCAGTGGTTTATACCTTTTAATGGCTAACTGAAAAGATGGTAACAAATTGCAATCTTTTGAGACTACTCAGGTCTCTTCATCAGGCATAGACTAATACAAAATCTGAAGAATCACATATTTATATGCGACACAGCACAGAAATAATGGAATAGATAAGACAAATGATGTGAAGCAGAATTGCCAATATGGGAGAGAGATGAACAGTTATGGTCATAAATATTGTAACAGTTCATAGATAAGGAGTGTGAAAGTTTTACTGTCCTGTGACTGGGGTCTGGTTCTGTGCTGTGATGCCCCACAAGGTCTGAGGAGTAAATTCCTTAATTGATGTAAAAAGAAATAAATCCATGCGACACATTCATTCCTGCACTGAGTGTGTCAAAGGTTGTCATGAGTTTATACTACCAGACCCTTCTGTCTCTCTGAGATTTGAAGTTACCTTTTAATAAAAGTAATTTCATGTCCATGGTGCTGTGATAAGGGACACAAAAATGTTTGCCTAAAGAGAGATCCATTCTTTTTACTCTTACTGCATAGTACGTCCGAGGTCAGATCCCTCGCTTTGATGAGGGCTCCAGCGGTGAGCCCGCATCAAAGCCGGGACCTGTCAGCTCTTTTGAACCACCTGCGCCTATGAACTAGTTAAATGCCACTGTCAAACGCTCACAGCGGCATTTAACAAGTGCTTCTGGCTGCCGGGCCAGAAATACGCGCATCGCTGATCCCGTCACGTGATCGTGGGTCAGCGATTCGTTGGCATAAGAACCAGAGGCCTCCTTGAGACCTCTATGGTTGTTGATGCCGGATTGCTATTGGCTATTGAACCATGCCAAAATAAAAAAAAAAAAAATTAAAAAATATGAGAAAAATAAAGCAATATAAAAGGTTAAATCAACTCCTTTCGCCCCATTCAAAATAAAACAAAAAAAATCACACATACACATATTAGGTATCTCCGCGTTCAGAATCACCCAATCTGTCAATAAAAAAAGGATTAACCCGATCGCTAGAAGGCGTAGCGGGAAAAAATAGAAAAGCCAGAATTACCTTTTTTTGGTAGCCGAGACATTGCATTAAAATGCAATAACAGGCGATCAAAAGAACGGATCTGCTTATAAATGGTATCCTTAAAAACATCAGCTTGGCATGCAAAAAAAAAGCCCTCACCCAACCCCAGATCACGAAAAAATGGAGATGCTATGGGTATTAGAAAATGGCGCAATTTTTTTTAGCAAACTTTGGAATTTTTTTTCACCTCTTAGATAAAAAAAAACCTGGACATGTTTGGTGTCTATGAACTCATAATAACCTGCAGAATCATAATAGCAGGTCACTTTTAGCATTTAGTGAACCTAGCAAAAAAGCCAAACAAAACAACGTTTGAGATTGCACTTTTTTTGCAATTTCACAGCACTTGGAATTTTTTGCCCGTTTTCGAGTACACAACATGGTAAAGCCAGTGATGTCATTCAAAACTACAGCTTATCCAACAAAAGAAAAGCCCTCACATGGCCATATTGACAGAAAAAATAAAAAGTTATGGCTCTGGGAAGAAGGGGAGCGAAAAACGAAAACGCAAAACCGAAAAAATCTGGGGTCATTAAGGGGTTAAACTGTTCATGAACGTCTTTAGCTGTGACTCAGACTCCGTCCAGATGATTAAAATATCATCAATATAACGGTAATAGGCCAGAGGACTGATGGGACATGAGGACAAAAATTCTCTTTCAAACTTGGCCATGAAAAGATTTGCATACTGTGGAGCCATTTTACTTCCCATTGCTGTGCCAGTCTCCTGTAGATATATCTTGTTGTTAAATTCAAAGTAATTGTGGGTGAGTATAAATTTTTTTTAAGCTTCACCACAGAATCAGCATCAATCCTTGTGTTTTCCATGAAGACTTTGCAGTCATTTAATCCATCCTGGGGTGGGATATTAGAGTACAAAGATTTCACATCCATGGTAGCCAGGATGGTTCCTTCTGGTAGAGGACCTATTGCTGCTAGTTTATTCAATAGGTCAGTTGTGTCCTGAATGAAGCTGAGTGTATCCTTTACCAGAGGTTTAAGAACACCCTCTACCCATCCAGATACCTTCTCAGTAAGGGTGCACACACTTGAAATAATTGGTTTTCCTGAATTTCCAGATTTGTGGATTATAGGAAGCATGTAAAATGTCTCTATTCTTGGTATCTCTGGTATCAGGTCATCGGCTCTTATGGATTCATCAGGCAGACAAGATACCAACTTGTTTAGTGCCTTATAATAGTCTTATGCATGATCCAACTCCCAATTTTTTGTAGTAGAGTGTGTCCATAAGTTGTCTGCTTCCTTCATGTAGTCTGACGTATTCATCATGACTATTGCACCTCCCTTGTCAGCAGGTTTAATGATGATTTCTTTGCTGGTTTTCAAAGACTGTATGACTTTTCTCTCCTGGGCACCAATATTAGATGCTTGTCTCCTGTTAGTGTCTATGATGGTGGATTTTATCAAATGTCTAAAGGAGTCTATATATTTATCCAAATGAGGGTTGCGTCCAGGTGGAGGTGCCCAGACTGACTTCTTCTTGGTTGTTAGAATCCAATTTCCTTCAGTCCGAGTGTTTTCTGAATCTTCTGTATCATTGAAATATTCCCTTAGGTGCAGTCTCCTGAAATAATGTTCCATAACACTGCAGAGTTCAGTTTTATCTAAGGCCATAGTAGGACAAAATGAGATTCTTCTAGAAAGCACGGCCAGGTGCACTTTGTTGAGTTTATAAACTGAGAGATTGATGGCACAGTTAGATGCTTTTGTATCTGATAGAATCATTGAATCATAGAATGGAAGAGTTGGAAGAGACCTCCTGGGCCATCTGGTCCAACCCCCTGC
>VIAB01006192.1:14820-24841 GCA_009801035.1 Oophaga pumilio
CATGCTGCGATTTCACTCGCACGTATAAAACGGAGGACAAAAAAATCGGATGGTGGGAGCTGCTTTATAGATTAACATTAGTCCGACTGCAATGCGATATTTCATCGCTTTGCAGTCATCCGATTTTGTCGCCAGTGTGACCCCGGCCTAAGACTAATATCTGCATGAATGGGTGAATGTGGACACGTCTCTGAGTAAAGCCTACATATATGGGTTGGTCAGACATAGATGTGATTATATGTAATTAAAATCACCATTTGGTGAAGGGCGGAGTGCTCTGTCAGAAAGCTTAGCATATATATAACAACAAAACTGACTGAAACACCAAAAACTAGTCTGAACAGGTGCATACCAAAAAACAACTTACATACAAAAATAGGAAAATGGTTGCGCTCAATCGTGTTAAAGCATGTCATTGTGAAATATGTGAAATGTGAATAGCAAAATGGATTTTGAAATTTAGGAATAATACACATGAGGCTTCGCACAAAATTTGGGCAAATAATGTGAGCCCATTCTTACGATCGGGGATACAGCGTGGCTTACCCAGCCAACACTCCCATGTCGTCGAACCATAACGACGACGGGGTATGCGTCCCAGGTGATTGTGGAATGTGGACCCACTGGACCACAGGGGGGACCCGGGCCTACCCGGACTAGGGAAGGGTAGCGATCAGGATCTGTGGCAGCTGAGCTTGTGGACAAGATGACCATATGCAGGACGAAAAGACACCGCACAACTTCAGGTATGAAGAAACATAAAGTTTACTTAAATAAAGCAAATACCTTCAAAACACCAGGTTTCGGATTATGCACATCACGAAGGAAACACATCTCATGTTGACAGGCGAAGCAAGAGGTCATCATGGGTTGACGCAGTCCAGGGTCATCTGGCATGGGCATACTAGGATTGCCTCTCTCTCAGGCCTCAGGCGAAGTACAGGCACAGATAAGACTAGCGATCAACATATCAGTTATAATGTGTACCATATCCTAGGATAATATGATGACATAGTATCGAAATTAAGTAAACTGAAAGTATACTGGACCTTAATGGACCAACTGCGAAAATATATATAACAACACCGAGAGAAATATGCAGTCAAAGGCCAAAAAATGTAGAAAGGGTAAAAAACTTTATTGGTATAACAAGATAAAAGTGTAGCACAGCGGAAAAAACCTGCATGTGCCCAAGTGCAAATGCAAAAGGCAAGGGAAGCCACATGTGGTTGAACAGATGCGCTAATAGCTATGGTTGCTAGTAGCAGATAATATACAGCATTGTACATGTATATACAAAGATAACATATCAAGGTAGTCACATGGTGATGTAATACATACCAATATAGTCACCGTGTGACACCACACAGGCTGCCCCTGCCACCCCAACGCGCGTTTCGGAAGGTTCCTTCCTTCCTTCTTCAGGGGGCCCACCATGTGACTACCTTGATATGTTATCTTTGTATATACATGTACAATGCTGTATATTATCTGCTACTAGCAACCATAGCTATTAGCGCATCTGTTCAACCACATGTGGCTTCCCTTGCCTTTTGTATTTGCACTTGGGCACATGCAGGTTTTTTCCGCTGTGCTACACTTTTATCTTGTTATACCAATAAAGTTTTTTACTCTTTCTACATTTTTTGGCCTTTGACTGCATATTTCTCTCAGTGTTGTAGTACAGGCACAGCAGGAGAACGTCAGACACCGACCTCAGACTAGCTTCAGACGATGGCAAGAGGACATCACGGGTTGATGCAGTCCAGGGTTATCTGGCACAGGCATACTTGGATGGCCTCTGTCTCAGGCCTTGGGCTTAGCGTAGGCTCAGCAGGAGAACATCAGACACCGACCTCAGGCAGACTTCAGATGATGGCTAAGGTCACCACAGGTTGATGCAGTCCAAGGTTATCTGGCACGGCATACTAGGACGGCCTCTCTCAGGCCTCAGGCGCACCACAGGCACAGCAGGAGAACATCAGACACTGACTTCAGGCAGCCTTCGGACAATGGCAGAAACTATCACGGATAAGACCCCAGGGAACCGGTAGGACATCAGAACATAAGCAAGACACGGATAGCACAGGACCAGGAACACTGACACTACAGCACCGGGCATCGGCTGGTCAGGTCCAGGATTCACTGGCGGGACCGTCACCGGGGAACAGAGCTGGAGACTCCAGTAAAACACGGAGGAAGAATCCATCCAGGAACAAAGAGATGGGACATCGGAACATGGACTGGACTTCGGAACACGGACTGGACATTGGAACACGGACTGGACATCGGAACACGGACTGGACATCGGAAAACGGACTGGACATCAGGACATCAGGTCTCAGACAGTATATAAGGACATCAGGATTCGGATCCCAGGTAGAACATCAAAACACTGGCATTCTTACTCTGGACATCTGGCAATGATCGACAGGTTCCGGACATCAGGTTGCGGACATCAGGCTCCGGACATCAGGCCACAGTCCTCAGGCTCCGTACATCTGGCAACGATCGGCAGACTCCGGGCATCGGGCAGGAAAGGATAGGATCCGGACATCTGGAAGTGGTCATCAGACACCGGATATCAGGCTGCGGTCATCAGGCTCTGGTCAAGAGGCCACAGTCATCGGGCTCCGGACATCTGGCAGCGACCTAAAAATTAACCCAAGCGGTCTGGTGCAAGCCCTGCCGGGTTGAACTGGAGACGCCGGGGGTTGCACCGAATAAAAAGCTAAGCACAGAGTAGCAGAAACTCAGCAGACACACTGGACTCCTACTTCCAAGATGAACCCAGGTTAGATCACAGAAAGTCAGTTAGCAAAGAGTCACAGTCACTGAGCACAGGGTTCAGGACACAGAAGGACTTCAGGAACATAACTCAGCAGACACAGTTCAGACAGAGTCAGGTACAGGAACAGTTCCAGGGTCAAGGATTCAGGAAACAAGACACAAGAGGAACAGGCCTGGATATGCAGCCTTCAGAAGAGGCGATCTGGGTATTCTGCCCCCAGAGCAGGCGGAAAAACAGGACACAAATGGAAACAGATCTGGGTATTCTGCCCCCAGAGCAGGCGGAAACACAAGACAGGACAAAGGGCATCAGCTCTTCCAGGACAGATCGCAATCACTCAAACACACATGGTTAGGTTCAGGAACTCCGCCAATGCCACAAAGGGCAGGGGACCTTTATATAGGAGCTGCCTCACAGTGATAGGCTGGAGCAGCAATTATAGCACATACCCATTCCTCATAAAATCAGGGGAGGTGTAGCCCGGCCCCCCTATGCACAGCCAGACACAAATCAGCATAGCAAAGGACACCTGGCAATGGCTGCAGCCTGAACACATGTGGTAAGTCATGCACAACTGCAGAGGACCTCGAAACCCACGGGTAGCCTCCACAGCGGTAGCTTGGGACCGCACATGCGGGTGGTCATGCAGCGCAGCGGAGACACTCACGCATGTAGGGCTACGCAGTGAAGCCGGGAACTGAGCAGCATCCATACAGGTAACTGACAACAGCATTCCAGCTCATTAGAGGGAAAGGAGCGAATGGTTAAAGCAGAGAGATGCAGAGTAATGCTGGGTAAGCAGAGTACAAACACAGCGGCGTTACACCCATCCACCATCGTCAAGGTAATCTCATGAATGGGTTGGGTCCCTGACCTTCCTGTCCAGTGTGAACACTTACCTAAGACTAATATCTGCATGCATGGGTGAATGTGGACACCTCTCTCAGTAAAGCCTACATATATGGTGTAAGATAGCGCTCACTGTGTGTGTTGGGGAACACTTGCGTGGCAACAGGATTAATGCACACAGCGCATGGTTTCTCACTTAAACAGTCTTACTCGATTTATTTAAACATCATAAACTGCATAAAGTAAAGTCCATTACATTACATCCATGGAACATAATAGGCACTAACAGTCTGTTCCAGTAGCAGATAGTTGTCTGACGTTACCATAACCCCCTTGTCTGGAGTTACCTTACAGAAGGTCCTGCTCTACACGCTGGCTCCTTGTCAGTCTTCTCTCCCAGGGAAGCTGCCTTACTGGGATCACAGTCCTTGCCACCAGGGCACTCATGATAGTTCCAGACCCTCAGAAGGTCGGTAGCTTCCTCAATGCAGTGCCTTCACAGACTCTACACACACATGATCTCACCCTGTGCTTTCAAGGAATCCAGTCCCCTCGTGGGACCTTCCAACTCAGAGACCATCCAGGTACATGGTCTCTCCCTATGATATTTAGGAAGTCCGTCCACTCATAGGACGCTCCAACACACAGGCCTTCCAGATACACGGCATCTCTGTGTGTTATTCAGGAAGTCCATCCACTCATAGGACCTTCCAACACACAGCCCTTTCCTCTTGCAGGATCTTAACTTCCTACAACACAGACCATGGAAAATGAAAGAGGAAAAATATCTCCAGCGTGTAATCCAATAAATTCAATTATTTTATTCAAGAAATATTAAAATGGATGTATCAAAAATACAAATGAACAAGGAAAGGAAGGATGGGGTCCCCATAACAACCAACGAGTTTCAACCTCTTGAGGTCTTAGTCATGGTATGACACAGACCATGTGACCAACCCACAGCCACATTAAGTAGCTGTAACAACCCCCATAGGTGGGAGGTGTGTGTGGTTAGCCAGTCCCGCCCAGCTCTCTGGCTAACTCTGTAAGCATCCCGTATAAAATAAAACAAAGCTCATAAAACTATAGGTCCCAGAGTAACATTACTGGCTTACAGCGCAGAGAACCTCCCCCTCTGTGACACATACTGGCCATTTACAATAATGCCTGTCACTGTTTCACATATCCCCCCTCTGTTCAAACTTGTGGGGTTGAACACTTGTTGTACACCAGGGGTCTCGAGACAGGTCATGCACGTTACCTTGCCCTACCAGTCGAGAGGACCGTCTCAGTTGGTTTTGGTCATCATTCAGCATCATATAATGTAAAGTGCTGCGGAATATGTTGGCGCTATAGAAATAAAATTATTATTATAAATTGTTATAATACCCTTGTTTTGCCTCCCCCGCCCCCAGCAGTCACTTTGTAGGCCTTGAGCTTTGGCCCTTGAGTCACAGTCTGTCTGTGTCACCAGACCCTTTTTAATCTACACATTTCCCCAGTACGCCCTGTCACCTGACCTTTCTCTCCATGACTGCCTCCCACGGTTGGTGCAGTCATGAGACCCACTTACAGTCGAGCCTACTGTCTGATCTGAGTCTGACCCATCTAGTACATCACAGGGGCTACTGTCCAGGTTCCTAAGCCTTATACTGAGAGTAGAACTGCCACTTGCAGATTCTTGACCTCCTTGTCTTGCTGAATTTCCAAGGCGTCTTCTTGCTGGTTGTCTTTGGCTGTCAGCAATTCCATTATTTGGAGGGTCCCTTCTGCTCCCTTTACCTTGGGTTGAAAGCAGCCGCAATCTTATATCCTGCAGCTGTTTGTTAATCTGCAATCTGTCCAGTCTAACCTGCTCTATCTCCCTTAGGTATGTCACCCGATATTCAAGGAGCATTCGGATAATCCTAAGGCTTTCCATTGAGCCCACAATGACGAATGGAACCATCCATCTTCACTAGCTACTTGGAGTTTGCAATCAGCTGGAATCCTCACTCTTGCCACATCAGATCTATTCACAAATTCCTGCATCACTTTTCCAAGTCTCCCAATGACTTTCCTCACCAGATTTCTGGGCACTTGAACGATGTCTTCCACAAAGCCCAGCCGACTTTAAGCTTTCCTTGCATGCTTCAGACGTCGAGCCAGTTCCTTATTCCTCAACAGGATCATCTGTTTCGTGTGGAGGCATTGTAGGTGTATATCCCTCAGGATAGCCACCCACTTCACTGTGACTTCCCTAGTCGACAGTATCACCAACTGTTGAGTCTCTGGTGCCCAGTACACACTACACGCTTATACTGCCTTTCTAAAGGCCTCATGCACCTCCTCATTGTCACACGCTTCTCGAACGCCTTCGGGTATTTCTATCACACACTTGAGCGAAGTCTCATTCTCTTCATGGACAAATGGCTCCTGTTCTTCCCTGTCCGGGTGATTGTCTTGTTCAGCTGTTAGCGCAAACTCTTCCTGAGCTTTACCCTCTTCAAAACCCCTCGCCAAGATGGGCATTTTCAGCTCTGCCTTATTACCATTCTGGTACTGCCGCTTTAAGTCTGCTCCACCAACTCCTCTTGTAGAAGTCCTCCTAATGCTTCTCTGAGTGCCTCTACATCTTCCCATATGGCTTTGTTCACGGTTTGCACATTGACAGGTGACCTCTGAGCTCTGAGACTTCCTTCTCCAGTTCATCCACTCTGTGCTCAGCCGCTTGTCTCAGGGCCTTCTCTCGTTCGACATGCTCATTTACTGTCTATTTAAGCATCTCTATTGCATGATACTGTTCTCTTTTGGCCAACACGTGTCGTGCCATAACTTTAATTATATTTTCAGAAAGGCCATCTTGCCCACCTACACTCTACCGCTTTAGAGTTTTACCTGTTCCTTCATCAACAGGTTCCACTTTCTCTTGGGTCTTCTGCCCATCATCTTCGAGCACCTCTAGGGTTTCTGCTGGGCTCTCCGAAGAATCACTGTTCTCACTCCCAGACTCCAAAACCACATTTTCCTCAGCTTTCTGTTCTTGCGCTTCCTTCTCATCAATCTGAGCTTTGACTGCTGAGAGCTCAAACTTCAACCGACATACCTGATCCAGCTGCGCGGAGTTGGCGGCTTTCACACATGACTCCTTCAACCTCTCTTGAGGCTCTACCTGGTCACCCTTAGATACCTGTTGACTCTCTGTAACTTCAGAGAACTCCACACTCTCCAGCTCTCCAGCATCAGGTTCTCTAGAACCTTCACCAAACACAGCCATCTTCTTGGCTGGCTCCGTCGTCCTGATTTCCCTTTGTGGAGCATTGTTGTTCCACTGTCTCAGTGCGTCTAACAGCACAACATTGTACGCAACCCTAGCTGTTGATACTGGCAATGTCACATCACCTTCCTTCCCGACCTCTTCAGTGTCTGGAAGAGTACTCACATCTTGAATAAGAGCACAAGTCACTGCTTTTTCTTTATCGATATCCTCAAAGGGTGGAACTTGGTCAGCATCTTTGTGCCCTTTACATCTCTGGTGGCAGGAGGAAGACTTGCCATTTGTATCCAGGTCAACCTTACTGCAGTCTCTTCCCCTTGCATCATCATCTGGATAGGAGTCACCCCCACTCAGTCTGTCATCCTGGAACCAGCAGTCCCCACTTCTAACGGTGTGTCATCATTGTCATCTTTGAAAAGTGCGTGTCTACCAGGGGCATGGAGTGATGGTAGTATTTTCTCTTTCAATCTATTCTATTATGCACTGTTTTTCGGTGATTACTTTGTATCTCTGTTCATACTGCACCCACACACACAAATGATACACCATTTGAAAGGTAAACTTGCCCCCTTCAGCAAGATAATAGTCAAACAAACCACACATCTACGATTTGATCACAAAATAGAGTTTAAACATTAAATTTCATAAACCTGCAGTAAGGAAAAATGACCTGCAGGTGGCACCACACTACCCCAAATCACACTACCACAAAGCTGCTTACAGACATCACAAACAAATCCAAACATTTGCCTTGGGGTCTTTCCAGCTCGCCCAAGTGCTTGCCCTGCCTATTTCAGGCACATTGTAGGATTGCACACTTCACTGAAGGTGAGTCACATATGCAAACACATTTTTAAACATGCACTGCTTTTTCGCTGATTACTTCACCCCACACACACAAATGATACATCATTTGAAAGGAAAACTTGCCCCTTCAGCAAGAAAAGAGCCAAACAAAACACACATTCACAATTTTATCACTAAACACAGTTTAAAAAATCATTTTAATAAACCTGCAGAAAGAAAAAATGACCTGCAGGTGGCACCTCAACTGGAAAACATTTTTTGGCCTCTACTTATCAAACCAATTTATTGTATTACCAATCTACATATATAAATACCTGTCTGTGTTCATCATCTCATGAAATACATTTTTCTGAACTTGCCTGAGCCCCCGACAACCAATGTGTGAAAATTTTGCACGGGCCAAGCTAGTACTGTATAAAGCCGTACATTCATAAATTCATGATTCAATCAGTGAAATTTTGCATGTGACCACAAATATACACATATGTATAACATTTCTAAACTGTCTTCCTGATTTCATGTTTATAAATTACTTGAATTGCCTGCCCATTATAGCCTGTGCTTTTATTGAATCCACACTCTAGTCTCGGTGTATGGTCTGACAGGCTCCTATCTGCTGAGCTATTCACTTTTCGGGGCGCTGATGTACAATCGATTAAAGTCTGATTTATAGACATTTCACACACCTGCTAAATATGAAAAATCAGGAACAAAGTTTTTCTACTCTTTAAAGCACCACTACAGCATTTTTCTTATTTTACCACTGGAGAAGTACTTCCAACCTAAGGTCCCTGTCCCTACTCTCATACCAACCTGCTGCCGTATTCACCACCGCTCTGGTAGGTCTCCAGAAATTCGTGATCTGCCTGTTCACCCCAGTGTCTTCTGGACTGTACCGGATGTCACTTTTCAATGCAAGTCTATGAGAGTCTTCTTCTGGCTCTCATAGACTTGCATTGAGAGCTTATGACCATTACATCTAAATTCAGAGGCAATCAGAAGTTGAAGTTACAAGAGGGCACCACAGGATGGGGCAGTGCCGATATAAGGTAAAGACATCAGCATATATAAGACTGCGGGCAAGGACTTTAGATGAGAAGCACCACTCCAGGGCTGAATAAAACAGCACTTGAGTGGGGCTTTAAAATGTATGTATTTTTTACACAACTGAATTGAAGTAATGTTTTGCCATTATGGCCGGCGCGTACAAACTGCTTTGTTGACGTTGTAGTACAGCCTTTCAATAAAAATGGCGCCAAAGTCGGCAAGAGTGCATGCCATAAGCTCCGGCGCCATTTTATGGAAGACACTGTATATTTGAATTCACAGACACAGTGTCTTAAAAAAAATGGTGCCAGGTAGCGTGGTATGCATACGTGCTGACTCCAGTGCCATTTTATTGAAGTATTGTACTACAAAATTAATATAGCACTGCACATGCCCACACTCTGGCACAATTTTAATTGTAATACACCTTGAGGAGAGCCCTATATAACGCTGCTCATAAGGCTACTGGAAAAAGGAGAAATTTTTGTACTAAAAAACTAACTAATCACTAACTTATCACTGCGCACGTCCACACTCTGGCACCATTTTAATTCTAATACAACGTGAGCATAGCACTACGCAAATGCCATCCATAAACCTACTGGAGAAAAGGAGAAAATTACTTCAAGAGTAATGTGAAGATACAGCATTTTATCGTAATTATCCAGATGTCTATTTTCAGTAAGCCAGGAGGCATAGACTTTTATCTTTATGTTGACTTTTGAATTTATGTGTTTCTTTCTTAGGTTGGTCAAGAATCTGAAATCTTGACTCTTCTTGTAGGTTAACTTGAGATTTGTAAATTGACGAAAGGTTGTTATTTACCTCTTAAATCGGATCCTAAAGTTTATTGTACTGTTATCTTTGCAAAACAGAGATGCAGGGTCATAAACAATGATGACTCCTTACAAGACAGCAGTCAAAACATCATGGCTTAATCATGAGGGACAGGGATTTGACCTTCTACAGGATGTAAGCTTGGAGGACCATGGCCCAGGCTAAAAGAATACAAATCTGATCCATTGACCATTGCTGAACCCAAGAGACGTCTTGGAGAATCCATGTTGGAACAAACAGGTCACCTGGCCACATAACTCACTGCTCTCAGTTAGCTTTCTAAGCTTGTCATTACCTCCTCTCTCTGTGGGTGCCCATCAAAAGAGGGGAGCCGCTAGAGGGGGTAGTTGCCCCTGGAAACTCAAGTCAGTAATAAATAAACAAACAAAAATATAATTAACCCCTTAATGACCAAGCCATTTTGTAGGTTAAAG
>VIAB01006192.1:56248-69547 GCA_009801035.1 Oophaga pumilio
TCTCAGGGAAGCACGCAGGGAGCCCCCTCCCTGCCTAATGCTTCACTATGCCACCGGAACACTGTGATCATGTTTGATCGCAGTGTTTCGGGGGTTAAAGTGCCGGGAGTGGTCCCTGACTGCTCTCGTCACATAGTGCCGGGTGTCAGCTGTGATAATCAGAATTTATAGGGAGACCATATGTCATTTTTTTTCTGGTGTCTCCCGTACATTCACCAGTAAAAAAGATTTGGTTGAAAACCAGAAAAACGACAACAGATCCAAAATATGAAAAAATGCAAAAAACTTTATTGGTTACATAACATATGCTAAAAAGAAGAACAGGTGTACTTAAACAATGAACAAATAGAGGGGTATGCCCACTGACGAAGGAGTAATATCCGAAACGTGCATCGGGCACGTTTGCACTCACCTGGTTTTCTGCTATGAGCGCCGGCTCTCACTTTTCAGAGGTAACGCTTCCTCATATACCTTGCCAGTACATCTGGCCATGTATGGTCTATCTTCCACGTGTTTTGTGGTTAGCTTATAGACGCTTGTAGTTTGACAATGGGCTCTATCCTTTACTTCAAAGCTTTGATTTTTTGGCACATGGTATTATCATTTACCTAAAGTGGATTTTTGCATCAGACATAATCATGTCAATATCCATTGTGTTATTGCATGTGGTGGCATATATCTTACTATATGCACTTGCAAGCTCATACATTTAGGTTATTTAGAATATATGACCGCTGCTGCAACTCTCTAGGTTCATATGTGCTTTGTATTAGCCCATTATTGTCAGGAAATCCAGGTGGGTGTATTCATTTGTGGATGTCTATGATAGACATCATACCCCTCTATTTGTTCATTGTTTAAGTACACCTGTTCTTCTTTTTAGCATATGTTATGTAACCAATAAAGTTTTTTGCATTTTTTCCTATTTTGGATCTGTTGTCGTTTTTCTGGTTTTCAACCAAATCTTTTTTTATTATTATAGCGATAGATCCTTTAAATTTCCTAACAGCAGCATTCATGTGTAATCACTTATATTGTCCATCATGGTAATGCTGTTAATTGTTCTTTGTCATATTATTGCATTCACCAGTAAAGGCTAAGCAAACAGCTGAGAGCTGTTATTAAAAGTCTGGGAACCTTTTGGGATATTGTCCCTTTTCCCAGATTATTAACATCAGCCCCCCAGTGGGCTTTCCCTCTGCTGGTTAAGAAAATTTTGCGTGAGCCTACGCCATTTTTTTAAATTAATTCTTAATTTTACAGAGAAGCTACACAATGTGTGCTGAATTGAACTCCCATCTTTGTCACATGGTAGTGCTGATCACAGGTAGACCAGGCGACAATGAGAGCTGCCTTAAGCAGTCGGCACCTGGGAGCAGCACAAACTGTACCACTTCTTCCCAGGAGCTGATACATGTCACTCTGATGGCACACGGATGTGACACACGGACAGCATGGAAGTCACACGATTTACGGATCTCACCAGTACTGTTTTTTCCTGTACATGAATCACCAGGACGTGTGAAGGAGTACTAACTGAGCACTTCTGGCAGCTGCAGTTACCGAGACCAGCTGATCAGCTGGGTTGCTGGGTATCGCACCCCTACCGATCAGTCATTTATAACCAATCCTAAGATAGGTCATCCATGTTAAAGTAGTGGAAAACTTATTTAATCAAAATTGAATTTACCAGTAATGAGCCAAAAAATAATGAATTTTTATACTCAACTCTATGTGCTCTCTGCATGCCTGTCTTGCTGCCACCTCTTTGTTCTTTTCAGAGGTTCCTCTTCCTTGTGCCCTGGACTGTTAGCAACTGAATTTGTGGAGAAATTTGTAGTGAATTCAATTAGTTTAGATTTAATTATCTGACAAAAGCTATTATTCCCAGTAAGGGTTCACTCAGACATCCATTTTTTGGCATATGAGAATAAAGGACAATTTTTCCAATTTTTCATCAAATTTCTGAATCCAATTGTCATCTATGGTTGGTCATTTTTTACCATCAGTCTGGCATAAATTTTATTTACACACTATAAAAAAATTCCAATCTTCTCCTGCATTATTACTCAGTAGAAAACAGATTGCACTTGGATGCAACATTGATGGCATCTGAGTTCTCTTCATTTTTTTTTTAAACTTAATTACTTGAATGGGCAAGTTTGATCTGCAAATCAGAACAAAAAAAACTTTGAAAAACATAGATTTAAACTTATGCGTGAAACTCAACATACGCCTGAGGCCTGAAGGTCACCTCACATGCTGAGGATTTTGTCCAATTCATCTGAAGCAACTCCATGCGAATTAAGGCCTCTTTCACACATCCGTTTTTTTTGTGTCAGGCATAATCTGTCGAACACCTGAAGGGACGGATCCGGCACCGAAATGAAAAAACTGATGCAACGGATCCGTTTTTTTTGCTGGATCCGACCTGAACTTTTGAACCCGGAAAAAGAGGGTTTTGGATGTCCGGAGACAGTGGAAAATGTAGTAGTAGTAGTAGTAGTAGTAGTAGTAGTAGTAGTAGTAGTAGTAGTAGTCCCAGAATCCGGATCAGACTTTTGACGGATTGCACAAAAGTTTGATCCGGTTCCATTGACTTCTATTATTTCCGGCTGCCTGATGCGGCACTTATCACTATCAGGCGGATCCGGCAAACAAAAAAAACATTGCATGCACCGTTTTGTCCGGCCGCCGGAATGTACATTTCCGCCGGATCCGGACAAAAACGGATACAACGCAATGACATCAGGCACGATCCGGCGCTAATGAAAGTCAATGGTAAAAAAACGCATCCGGTACCGGATCCGTTTTTTTAACAACACGCCGGATCGTGCCTGATACAAAAAAACGGATGTGTGAAAGAGGCCTAAGGGAACCAAATATCAGTCTACAACAAAACCTGCTGTGTGTGAATTCACACTAAGGCTATGTTCACATGTAGCAATTTTGTAGCATTTGTTTTGCAACTTTTTTATGCAAATTAGGTCTTGTGCACAAGTTCAGTATTAGGTCAGTATTTTACATTAGCATTTGTAAGCCAAAACCAGGAGTGGGTGAAATATGCAGAACTTTTAACATGTTTCTATTATACTTTTCCCCTGATTGTTCCACTCCTGATTTTAGCTTACAAATACTGAGGTAAAAAAATCACCAAATACTCAACATGTGAATGTGGCCTTAAAAGCTGCTTTTTATAGTACCAGGAAAAAGCTATGAAAGTTCCGAAATCTCATGAACACGCTTGTTTTTTATCCTGACTGAATTTGACTGCAGAGTTTTTTGAAATCTGCAACATGTCAATTTTTCAGCGTTTTTTACAGCATATTATTGATGCATAAAAGCAAAGAGAGAGAGTAAAAACGCTGTCAAACAAATTGTTTTCTAAGTATTTCTGGTGACTAGAACTAACTTTATTAAACATGTATTGTACACAAATCATACGAAAAAAGCAATGAAAAAAATGGCAGTTTTGGCTAGAGAAAAGCAAACCTTTCAAAGTTCAGTTCGGTTGGCTAAGCGAACGTCCCGGACCCTATTGAATTCAATGGGAGGCAAAACCAAAAATATAGACAACACCTTAAGGTGTTCCAAAAGCTTCCCAAACAGCTCAAATTAGGGGCAGACACCAGGAAAAGTGGCATCAATTGACCAAGAGTACAAATAGTATAATTGCGCAGCAAGGATTCATGGGACAGGGCTTGGACCAGCATTTCTAGCTTAAACATTAATGAGTATTAGGTGGATGAATGACAGGTGTAGGCCTGCTGCTCTGAGAGGTCTGCCAAATTCAGGTAACATACATGAAGAAAACGCAACTTGGAGTCCAAACATTTACAAAAATGAAGCGCAGAAACCAGGAAACCTGGCATCAATTGACACACAGTAGAAATTTGATAAAGGCACAGCAGTAGTTATCCATGGGCCATGCATGAAGTATCAGGGTCTGGGACAGCATTTACAGCTTTGAATTGAAGTTTCAATTAAATCGAGATGGGTGAGGGAGTTGTGTAAGCCTGCTGTCCTGGGAGCCCTGATACCTCATGCAACAGTTGAAACTGTTTTATTTTTCCGAGCCACACGTAGGTGGCACAAACTTCAGTTTCGTAGACTAGTATTGGTAGAAAAGTGTAAGGATAGTAACACAGGTAGTTGACTAAAAGTAAGTGCAGGCCTGCCGGTCTGGGAACTCCACTGCTACAGGCAACACACATGAAGGAGACCAAACTTGGAATGCAAACATTTCAAAAAATTATTGCCACATACCACTTAAGTGACATCAATTTCCAGTAAGTATAAACAGTATAATAGGTCTCTGACACCCTTTCCACAACAGGCAACCCATAAGATGGAGACCTGAATTGGAGTCTCCACATTTTAAAAAAAAAATTGTCACACACCACTAAAGTGGCATCAGTTTCCACAGAGTAGAAATGGGGCCAACTGATTCCTGACTGCAACACAGTTTTAGCCCAAACTATTTGGATTAGGAAATAGGGCCTCCAGGCTGAACCCCAATATTAGGCCTAACGATTTTGATTAGCAAATGGGGCCTCATGATCTCCTGATTCCTGACTGCAACACAGTTTTAGCCCAAATGCTTTTCAGTAGGAAATGTGGACACACGGTAGGAGCCTGCACAACACTATTAGCACAAACTAGTTAGATGCTGGATGATCGAATTCACACAGTACAGGATCCTATCTAACTAAATTACAAGTTCACTTGCAGCAGCAGGAGTGACCTCTGCGCTGTTACACTGAGAAAATGGCAACAGCAAAACAAGATGTCCACTTTTTATAAGGAGAGGGACATGTGACTTCAGTAGCCAATCACAGAAGCCCTTGTGTCATGTGGATGGTTTTTGCACCCTGATTGGCTACCACAATAAACACTCAATAAATTATTAAAACAAAAAATTACACTCCTCCTCTCCTCTAACCTAGGCACGCAACCTTCCCACTCATCATTCAGCACCACTATCCTAGACAAAGTCGAAACAAAAGCATTAATGGAAACTCAATCATTTACTGATCTTTGACCGAATTTTGACAATTTTGAGGAAAAATGCTCGGGGAACCGAACACAAATCCTAATGTGCTACTTTGTGCCAAATTTGAGATTGGAAAACGTTTTCCGAACAAGTTCACTCATCCCTAGTTGTGACCTCAGAGTTTTTCCTGCCAAGACAGCAGGTTTTGGCTGTAGAAAAAAATGCACCACAACGTAGCAAAAATCCTGTGTGTGAACATAGCCTAAAAGTGTCAGAATCTGCAATAGCGACAAATACCCAACACATTACTAAACACATTAGTGCTAGTAAAAACAATTCTTTATTAATTGATGCAGAAACTGTTTGATATTGCAAAAAATATTTATAATACCCTCTTTTAAGGGTTGTCCAGGAATGAAGAATCTCCTATCTGTAGGATAGGTCATCAATATGAGATTAGTGGGGTCCGACACTCAGAATTGATCAGCTTATATCTGCCCCATCTTTGACAGTTCACAGAGTGGAGAACAGCAAGTCTGTAAATGAACTTTCTGGACTAATTATTCATTGTTTTTTAGATGTCTGCTTACAGTCATTCAATTGGAACCATTGCTGTTTGCTAAAATTAACAATAGCTAACAGTGTAACAAGCCGGGTGCCATAATATGACAAGCAAGCATATAGGCTCTTACTAAACATCAGCCAGCAAAGATATTGAGCACGTAAGAAATTGATACAGAAAGTGTTATGGCCACTGTATAACTTTTTATTACATCAGGTATGACTTTTATTTGCTGGATCTGGCTTCCAAACCATGCAGTAGTTGCAGCTTTGGAGCAGGGACATTACCTAAAATCCCTCCTCTTTCCCCATGCATATTTATAATGTAATGCTACTGTCACACATTTTTGGCTTTGCAATCAAATTAATGAAAATGACCTGCTCAAGTATCTTGGCTCGTAATATCGTGCCATTTTATTTTTGTTTTTTTTTTCCTTTTGGCTATTTTTTTTTTTTGCTCTAGCTCTAAATTAGGACATAGGGCTCTCATTTTTCTCACATGTTGGACTTCAAAATTCTTTACTGCGCCCTTTGCTTAAAAAAAAAGTCAATGACTTCACCAAGAAAGTTTGATTAGTTTCTTTTTACTTTCTGTAATGAAGTGCCATCCTTTTTACACTTGAAAGAATCCCGGTAATTAATGCAACATTGATCCTTTGAATACAGATGAGCTAACCTAGATAATAGGGTTTGCTATCCAAGGATGGGACTCTGCAGCAATAGCCAAGCTTGTAGTGCCATCAAAAGGCCTGTGGATGCAGTGCATGTAGGCTGAAATGTATTGATTGCATCTTTGTATTGTGTATCAAAGTCATTCTTATGCCGAATACAAATGCTTCACTTAGCAGCACGCCATGGGTGCAATTCATTGTGTTACAATAGCAAAAGGCATGCTAGAGGCAAAAATCTTTTTTTTTACTTTCAATGGTCACACAAATCCAGGACTGGATAAAGTGCTGTTTTTAGAGTTCTTCACTCTACAGTATATAAATAATATCAAACTGTTTTTCCCTTTTAAATGCATCAGCTCTCTTACTGTAAGTGTATGTGCTCACAAAATCTTTTGGACGCCGAGCTTCCCACATCATTTTTAAGCAGAAGACGCTTCAGGAAAACTCTAGAAGTGACTTTTCTGACCATATTTTATACCTCTCTTGCTGTGGTTTTGCCACTGGCGTTTTCTTTTCCAGTTCCATACATAATGTAGTGATGGCTTCCAAGCAGAAGCTGCTAGAAGAATCGAACTGGCACTTCGTTTAGCTGCTTCATGGCTTTCGAGGCCTTAAGCAGTAAACAGGAGCAACAAAAAAAAGTCATTTTGATATTGCAGTGCACATATTCATTCTTTATGGTGGTTTTTAGTACCTTTTCAGGCAGAATTCACCTAAAAAGATGTCGAGCACACATACCCCTAGACCAACTTCACACATATGTGAAGCACAGACCATCTCACATCAGAAGACCTGGTCCAACCGGTGGGTCTCTTGATCTGAGCTAACTGCTTCTTCAGCATATATGAAGCTCTCAGCCCAGGTGCGAAGACCCAGTGGACATTTGACAAAATCATTGATGAAACGGGGCAAACTGACCACACTATGATGAAAATCCGATCCAAATCACTGATAAACAATGGTCCGTGTTTGAATGTACAAGAAAAATCACTGATGGCAGAGTGAGGCCTTAAAGGGTTATTCTCAAGTTTGAAAGTTATCTCCTTTCCCACAGATAGGGGATATCTTCTGATCACTGGTGTTCTGACTGCTGGGATCCCCATCGATCCCAAGAACAGGATCTCCGAAAAGCCCAGTGTGAATGGAGTGGTGGTCAATCATGCGCATTGATCCTCTCTTCAATCTTAACGGGACAGATGGATATTGCCGAGCACTATGATGATGATGGCCCGTCTTTGGCACTCCTATAAAATGAATGTGACAGCAGTGCACTTCATCAACTTCAGCTCTTTTCAAAGCCCCGATTTTTGGGATTGGTGTGGGTCCAGTGATCGGGAAGTCATATCCTATCTTTCAAAGTTGAGAATAGCCCTAGAAGTGGAGTTGCAGACTGCATTTTCAGGTTCACTCGGGGGCAGGGATGCTTTAACTTAATACAGTCCTTTGTAAAACCACAAAAAACACACAAATATAATGATGAGTTGCCCCAAATGACAAAAAAGTAGCTGAGCTGATTCTGAAATTATATGGTCGTGAGTGAAACGATAATTATGCACTTGTGAAAATACAATTATCGTCACGTCAGAACATCACACCTGTATGTCAGCAGAAGAATTTGTTTTAAAACAGAATTTTCTTTTTATTTCTGTGATGACATGAGATTGTTAATGGAAAATGACCCAAGGCCATACAAATTACAGGCAATCGCACACCAGTGATGAGCTAGTTTGTGAAGATCAAACAAACAGAACTAAAATCTAAAAGGAAAAGATAACTTAGAGCAAATAAAATGAAGCTCTTCAGCCGTTCACGGCTTTAGACAACTCTTTTCAGTTCAATATCGTCAACTTGCACATGAAGGAAACAAAATTCAAAGCAAAATATCCAGGGACTGCGTTCCTAGTTTTCATTTCAACATTTCATGCGCAGCCACATTTCTGTTCTGCTGCTGTATATTACCAGCTCTTACTTCACACAGTTTTATTATATGAATATGTTGGTTATTTCCTATGGAAATCTCATTTACCCCTTCAGTTACAAATGTGCCTGGAAATATATGGACCCGGGCTCCCTTTTTGTGTAATGTTATATAATATTCTATTAGGCCACAATTTTCTTTTCTTTCAGCACTTGGACTATTTCAGTTTACTACAGAGACCTGCCCATAGACTTCTACGCACTTCATCTGCCCTTACTGCTCTATAAAATGTTACCATGCTCAACATGACAGGTTCCTTTAAGTACAAGTAGGAAAATGTACAATCCTTAACCCCTTGATTACTATGCCTGAAAAGGTCTTAAAAGGAATCTGTCAGTAGATTTTTGCTATGTAATCTGAGGACAGCATGAGGTAGCGGTTAAAACACAGATATCAACAATAGGGCCCATGTCATGCTGTGTGCTGTTGATTAGTTACACTGAAGGTTTTATCATCTGGTGATTATCACTGCCTGGAAACAGTAGCTACAGCAGTGTGTCCATGCTAGTCTGACTCCACCTCCTCTTCTGAACAGCAGCTCATTGTCTATAGGCTTTGTACATACAGAGACTGATGTGGGCTTGAAAAAATAGACCAAAAATGTCCTGCAAAATTTGCTTATATCTGTATTTGTGTAAATTGATATTAACCCCCACAAAGAATACTTGCAAACAATATAAAATGCTTTCACATAGATTTTTCTATATACTTTATATACTCAGTTCAGTGGAAAAAGTAAAACATTTTAGTTATGGCAGTTAATATTTTCGATAAGCGAGCAAAAGAAAAAAAGTAGCTGGTCATTAAGAGCAATCTGTCAGCAGGTTTTTGCGACCTCATCTGAGCGTAGCACAATGTAGGAAAGAAACCCTGAATCCAATGATGTATCACTTACTTTACTGAGTGCTGCAGTCGTTACACAATCACAGTTTTTAGATGCAGCACGAAGCAAAGCTGAGACGCTGCGTCCTGTGTCATCTACGCAGTGTTCCCCAATAGCGCTCCTATGCAGGTGCCCTGCTGAGGTCAGAGCAAAGTTCTGTAATGCGCATGCGTCAGAAAGGTTAAGAGGCGCCTATGCTGGAGCTCGATTGGGAGACACTGTGAAGATGACATATGACAATCCACATGTAGCGGGCAGGAGGACAGTGATTGTGGGAAGAGAAGAGGCACCGGATCACGACCAGAGACGCCCATCTGACAGGACCATAATGTATGTGCTATGCAGAGGGGATTTGGGACTTACTAGAATGCTGTGAAAGAGGTTTTAAAGGTGGTGACTAATTTATATTGGCAAAACCTGATGACCGGTTCCCTTTAACCCATTCATGCCATGGCCATTTTTCATTTTTTTCTCTAACGTCTTTTTATCCCCATCTACCAAAAGCCATAACTTTTTTATTTTTCCATCAATATAGCCATATGAGGTCTTGCTTTTTGTGGGACGAGTTTTACTTTTGAATAACACCATTGATGTTACCATATAATATATTGGAAAATGGGGAAAAAGTGCAATTCCACAAATGTTTTTTGTGTGTTTTATTTACCATGTTCACTATATATGGTATGATTTCCAATGTCAGTACAAGTACACAAATACTAAACATTCATATTTTATTTTTTATATTAGTGGTGAAAAAAAATTCCAAAATTTATATGAAAAAAAGTTTTTGCACTTGTCACCATTTTCAGAGACCTATAGCATTGTAATTTTTCAGGAGCTGGGGCTGTGTGATAGGTTTTTTGTGGCTTGAGATGACTTTTTTATTTATACCATTTTGGGGTAGATATGATGTTTTGATTGCCTCCTTTTGCATTTTATTGCAATGTTGCGTGGGCCAAAAAATTGTAATTCTGGCATTTCAGTTCTTTTTCTCGTTACCCCGTCTACCAATCAGATTTATTGGTTTTATATGTTGATAGGTCAGTAGATTAGACATTTCTGAATGCAGCAGTACCAAATATGTGCATTTTTTATTTTAATTTGGTAAAAGAGGGGCGATTTCAACTTTTGTGTTTTTCTAATTTTTCATATTTTTTAAAACTTCCTTCTGTCCCCTTAGGCTTGGAGCAGCGATCATCCAATCACCTGTGCTATATACTGTATAGCAGGACTTTAGAAAAAATCATGACCTTCTATTCTCAATGACAGGCATGGGGGTCTTCTGCAGACCCACGGATGTTATAACTGCCCATCTGTGCAGCCCCAATTATGTGCTAGAGGCGCAGATAGGTGGGGTTTGTAACTCGCTTCTGGCTCATGCGGGTTAAATCCTGGTGTGAGAGATTGACAGCAGATTTTAACTGGTTAACAGCCGTGGGTGGAGCTCCGATCCATCCACGGCTGTTAAAGGCACATGACAGCTGATTTAATTAGCTGTCATGTGTGAAGAAAGATTTGGGCTCAGTATCAGAACATGCAACAAAGTTGCGGGCATGACATATGACTTAAATATGTCATGTGTCGAAAAAGGATTAACACTAAAATGGGACAGCTTATTATACAGTTATGGATAAAAGTGTTGGCATCCTTGAAATTGTTCTAGAACATGAAGTATTTCTCCCAGAATGTTATTCCTATTTCACATGTTTTGTTAGAAACGATTTCCTTTGTGTGTATTGGCACAACACAAAAACTGAAAAAAGAAATGTAAATTGGACAGACTTTCACATGAATCTCCAAAAATGGGCCTGATAACTTTTTTTTCAATAAAAGTTTGCAACGCAGGATAGTTTGGATAATGGATAAGCAGCCCCAATTAAGTTCCAAAGATATTCGACATGTCCTGCAGGCTTAGGGTTCATCAGTGTCAGTGCTAATTTGAATGAAATGAAAAGCTATGGCAGGAGACCCAAGAGGATCATCAAAAAGCTAGACGGCAGTTAGGCCAAATGTACGTGAGTAAGCCAATTCTTCTAGCAAAGCTTCTTGTGGACAGATGAGATGAAGATAGAGCTTTTAGTTAAAGCACATCATTCTACTGTTTACCAAAAATGGAATGAGGCCTACAAAGAAAAGAACACAGTACCTACAGTCAAATATAGCGGAGGTTCAAAGATGTGTTGGGGTTGCTTTGCTGCCTCTGTCACTGGGTGCCTTGATTGTGTCAAGACATCATGAAATCTGAAGATTACCAAAAGATTTTGGGTCACAAGATACTGTCCAGTGTCAGAAAGCTGGGTGGGCACTATAATGCGTAGTGGGCAGATCAATTTAAACACTGGAAATAGGGCTTTCTTCAAATACCTGTATCTGTATCATTCTGTATATATACACTGCACAGTACAACTTCTCCTGTCCTGTACACTGGGTGTAATTCTCAGTATCTGTATTATTCTGTATATATACACTGCACAGTATTACTTCTACTATCCTGTATAGAGAGTGTAATTCTCAGTATCTGTATTATTCTGTATATATACCCTGCACAGTACTACTTATCCTGTCCTGTATGCAGAGTGTAATTCTCAGTATCTATATTATTCTGTATATATACCCTGCACAGTACTACTTCTCCTGTCCTGTATGCAGAGTGTAATTCTCAGTATCTGTATTATTCTGTATATATACCATGCACAGTACTACTCCTGTCCTGTATGCAGAGTGTAATTCTCAGTAAGTGTATTATTCTGTATATATACCCTGCACAGTACTGCTTCTCCTGTCCTGTATGCAGAGTGTAATTCTCAGTATCTATATTATTCTGTATATATACCCTGCACAGTACTACTTCTCCTGTCCTGTATGCAGAGTGTAATTCTCAGTATCTGTATTATTCTGTATATATACCCTGCACATTACTTACTCTCCTGTCCTGTATGTAGAGTGTAATTCTCAGTAAGTGTATTATTCTGTATATATACACTGCACAGTACTACTTCTCCTGTCCTGTATGCAGAGTGTAATTCTCAGTATCTGTATTATTCTGTATACATACACTGCACAGTACTACCTCTACTATCCTGTATAGAGAGTGTAATTCTCAGTATCTGTATCATTCTGTACATATACACTGCACAGTACTACTTTTCCAGTCCTGTATGCAGAGTGTAATTCTCAGTATCTGTATTATTCTGTATACATACACTGCACAGTACTACCTCTACTATCCTGTATAGAGAGTGTAATTCTCAGTATCTATATTATTCTCTATATGTATACACTGCACAGTACTGCTTCTTCTGTCCTGTATGCAGAGTGTAATTCTCAGTATCTATATTATTCTGTATATATACCCTGCACAGTACCACTTCTCCTGTCCTGTATGTAGAGTGTAATTCTGAGTATCTGTATTATTCTGTATACATACACTGCACAGTACTACCTCTACTATCCTGTAAAGAGAGTGTAATTCTCAGTATCTGTATTAATCTGTATATATACACTGCACAGTACTGCTTCTCCTGTCCTGTATACTGGGTGTAATTTTCAGTATCTGTATTATTCTGTATATCTACACTGCACAGTACTACTTCTCCTGTCCTGTATACAGAGTGTAATTCTCAGTATCTGTATTATTCTGTATATCTACACTGCACAGTACTACTTCTCCTGTCCTGTATGCAGAGTGTAATTCTCAGTATCTGTATTATTCTGTATATATACCCTGCACAGTACTACTTCTCCTTTACTGTATGCAGAGTGTAATTCTCAGTATCTGTATTATCCTGTATATATACACTGCACAGTACCACTTCTCCTGTCCTGTATACTGGGTGTAATTCTCAGTATCTGTATTATTCTGTATACATACACTGCACAGTACTACTTCTCCTGTCCTGTATACTGGGTGTAATCCTCAGTATCTGTATTATTCTGTATATATACCCTGCACAGTATTACTTCTCCTGTCCTGTATACTGGGTGTAATCCTCAGTATCTGTATTATTCTATATATATACACTGCACAGTACTACTTCTCCTGTCCTGTATACTGGGTGTAATTCTCAGTATCTATATTATTCTGTATATATACACTGCACAGTACTACTTCTTCTGTCCTGTATACTGGGTGTAATCCTCATTATCTACATTATTCTGTATACATACAGTGCACAGTACTACTTCTCCTGTCCTGTATACAGAGTGTAATTCT
>VIAB01006193.1:68472-81824 GCA_009801035.1 Oophaga pumilio
GACTGTACAGGAGCCAGAAACCGGAGGAAGGAACAGGCGCTGGGCGCAGAACATGGATCATGGAGAAAAAAGACAGACTGAGAACAAATGAAATAAGTCAAGAAGGTAAAAGTGGAGGGGAAGTAACCTGAAAAAGCAGGAGAGAGGTTCCATAGGCTGTCAGATACCTGGAAGTTGGCAGGACAGAGGCAAAGCCACCATTACAGGTGAGGCCGCAAACATGCCCCATCACCATTGGCAGTGACTTCCCACTTGCTGGGTATAGGTCAGGCCTGAGTTGGGAGTGAGGGGGGAGTGTTGTTTAGTTGTCAAAGACCATCATCCCCAAAGGGGCACCTGGTGAGACCCTACACAGCATCAGGTGTGGTGGGGAGGTTACTCGCTGGGCAACACGTCTTGAAAAACTGAAACTGCACTGATAATGCCAGCCCTGCATAATCAGTATGGTTTCCAAGAGAAGTAGGACCTTTGGTGACATCATGGTCACATGAGCATATTGTGTGGCTCATGACAACTCTTCTTCTTCCAATGTGACCCAGAGAAGCCCCAAAGGTTGGACACCCCTGATCAGAGGGATTAAACTGCCAGGACTGAAGTTAAGGTAACTACAGTTGTTGCGGCTGTGCCCCACCTCAATCTTGCTGGTATGTTTTCTGGTGAAGATTTGCTTATGTGCTGAACTTGTGTTATTAGATGCCAATGCGTGCATCCTTATTTGATTTAAGTTATCAAACATCTTATTAACTTTACCAAAAATATGAAGCCTTGACACAAGACTGCTTATAGGTGCAATGTGCCATCATTTTCACATCGTCCAAACTATGGGATTAGAGCTGCCAAAAAAACAAATCAGGCATCATTATTGTAAAAAGAAAATCTGCTAAAGGACCATCTGGGATCATTCCCGGGCCTCTATCCAGTCATTTATTTTGCTTAAGTTTAAAATAGAAATAATAAGAAAAAACTTTAGCACTGAAAGGGGTTTTCCGGGATTAAAAAAAAACAAACAACATAGCTGCCTTTTTCCATAAACAGCGCTACCTCTGTCTACAGGTTGTGTGTGGTATTGCAACACTACACCCATCACTTTAATGGGACAGAGCTGCAATACCAGACACAACCTGAAGACAGAGGTGGTGTATGTTTTAGTAATTCTGGACAACTCTTCCCTAAACGATATTACCAGCAGATATAGGGTTAATCTCAGGGTTCTTATCATTCTAAAGCCGTGCCGGGAATGGACTTTATTAGCCCAGGCAGCCTCCGGATTTCAGTCATAGAAGGGCAGCTCCAGTTACCGCTTAGTGTACAGTAAAGACTGTGACCACGCCCCGACACTTTGATTGACAGCCGACTCTCAAGTATATCAGTGCAGAGACAGCAGTCAGTCAGACAAAATCCTGGTTATCGAGAAGACGGGTCCTATAATCCCCACTTCCACGTGGACGGATAGATTGCATTGATGGATTTACCATGGTAGATCCGTCCACTGATTTAGCACAGAGTTGTCATCTCCAGGCCGGCAAACACATGGCAGTGACAGATACTGTGATAGTGTTTGTGAGGAGGACACTGCTCTCTGTCATCGTCCTCATCTCACAATGACTGTAATTGTTTGTAATTGTGGTATAAGTATCCTCCCGGTGCATAAACCTTCTCATTTTACACTCTTACTGTGTCACCCCGACAGTGGAGTCATTATTATCGCTCAACACATCACATTCGAAATTGTGATAATGGAAGATCTCACCTCATCATCGTCGTCGTCAACAAAGAAAGCTCCTCGAGACGCCAGGCTTTGAGAACTCGGCTTGCTAAAGCTGGATGATGTACTGGAAGACCTGCGTAGAGAATAATATTGTGAGTTGTCACTGTAAGACAAAGCATCAAAGCTAATAAGGCATTTGTCATTCTATGTACGGTAAATCTGTAAATTATTTAAAGTGGGGGGAGAGGAAACCGAACAAATTTAATTAGAGAATTAAGAATCAATTTGCGCTGTATTGATGAATAAGGTAATGACGCACACACTGTCTGTGCCGACTCATAGACACACTCCCGGGTTTTGTATAATGCTATTCTCAGCACACTCTACTAATGAAGAATAAATCACTATATATTGGGGCATGTTCCAAGGGATTAAAGCAAGAGGCATATTCCAGGCAGCACAGAGAAAATCTCAAACGGTGGTCATGAATCCTATCTTGTCTCCGGTCTTGTGCCCGTAAAAGTACAGAGTGGAGTACCATGAGCATGACCCAATTTTACCACCACTATCTACCTAATACCATTAACTTCCCTCTCCCATAAAATGTATATATACAGTACAGCGCAGCACATGAGGTGTGCCTGTTCCTGGGCCTGCAGGTCCTGCAACCCACAGGTCCTGCATTCTGCAATCCACAGGTCCTGCATCCAGCAAACCAAAGGTCCTGCATCCTGCAACCCACAGGTCCTGCATCCTGCAACTCACAGGGTTTCATAGAATCCTAGCAAAATAAGCAGGGGTTTCCCAACAGACACCAATGTCCTTTGAGGTAAGAATGTGAATCATAGTGAATCTTAGGTAGTGGGATCATTTTTTTAAGTGGTTCCTCCCTGGTTTGGGAATGACTGCATTTGAGGATTAAATGGAATCTGTCAGTAGGATCAACACTCCTAGGCCGTCTATATGGGCATGTTGGTCATAGGAAGCTGAATAAAATGACACCTTGATATCTGTGATCTGATGTCTTATTCGAGAGAAATCCACGTTTTTATTAATATGTACGTGAGCTTTTAAGATCTATGGGCCGGACATAGATCTCCCAGAGAATCTGCCTTCAAAGCCTATTTTAAATAAAATGAGTCGTTACCAGTGTAAAACATCTAGATCAGGAGAATAGAGTCTCACACTGGTAATGACACTTTCATTTAAAATAAGCTCTGGAGGCAGATTCTCAGGGAGATCTATGTTCGGCCCATAGATCTTTACAGATCATTTACATATTAAGAAAAATGCATATTTCTCTGGATTAAGACATTGGATCGCAGATATCAAGGTATCATTTCATTCAACTCTTTATGACCTGCATGTCCATACAGACGACATAGGAGGGATCATTCTACTGACAGATTCCCTTTAATACACGGTCTTCCTCCACAAGCTTTGTACTTTGTATTCAAATAGGTATGACGGTGAAAGGGTATAGAAAGGTGCCCGTATATGCCAAATGCTTGTTCATCCGACAGCAATCGCTTCCGACTCCCTCATGCTCAAACACTGGCCTATCACCCAATATGGCTGCAGAATAACCTACATCCCCACAAGGAAAATCAGCCTTATTATGTGATGATAGGACAATTCCTAGATACTCGTCAATGAGAGCTGTGATAGAGGCCATATAAAAGGTTTTATCTGCTTTTAAGCACATTTATCTTATTTTTTTTTACTTGAAAGCATGTATTTGAAGCAAAAAAAATATTATTTTTGCATTCGGATTTCATTCAAATTTATCACCGCTTGGCTTTTACAGGGAACCTGTCAGCAGGATTGTGCACAGTAACCTACAGACAGTGTCAGGTCAGCGCCGTTATACTGATTACAATGAGACCTGGTGATCAAATCTGACTTGTGGTTCTTGTTTAATTTTTATTTTCAGTTAATGAGATTCTTGTGCTTCATAGCAGCCTGTGGGCGGGACTGTGGGTGGGGTTGTGTGCGAGGTTTTATGCGGTGCTCTGCTTACATATTTGTCTGTATGGCTTATGACGGCGGCGCCTGCGCTGCAGCATTATCACATCTATAATATGGATTTAATTATTTTATTTGCCGATAGAAATTTATTCAGGGAAAAAAAAATTTCTCTCAAAATGGCGCTGGCCGTGCCTGCGCAGTAGCCCACAGGTCGCCCCAAAGAACGAGCATATCATTAACTGAAAACTGAAAATAAAGATTAAACAAGAACCACAAGACGAATTTAATCAGAAAGCTACCAATCAGTGGTGTGGGTGGGGTTATACAGAGCTCATGAATATGGAGGACTACATGGCAACGGGTTTCTAGTCCTCTAGTGATAATCTCCTGCTGATAAAACAGGGATTTTATCAAACCAACAGTAGTCAGCCCAGTAAGTGACACATCGCTGGAATCAGGGTCTCTTCCAATGCATTATACTGCTCTCAGATTAGGTGGCAAAATCATGGTGACAGATTCAAGTTAAAAAATGGGAGCAGCGGGGATTCTGTAGGTTAAGTATGACACATGAAGTATGATAGGACAACCCTTTTAAAACGTTAACGACAGATTTGCTTTGTTCTTATTTCTCCTTCTGAAGAATTTACTTTCATTAATCAGTAAACCATGTTTTCTAAAATGCTATCACTGGAAAATACAACAGTTATATTGATTAAAACAATAATAAACTATATATATTATGTGATAGGATCACTGGTGCCGTACAGGAGGGGAGATGTGTGTCACAAAGATTGCTTTCTTGCGGGATGTGAAAGCAAATAAGTGTTTTCTCCAGCATGATATGTGCTGAGAGCCATCCAGTTGCTATATGGGCATGGCTTTTATGGTGGGTAGGTCAGAGATGGGTGGGACGCCTACCCACCATATCTCCACCTCCAGGGTGCGGCTGCAGGGAGTTAAATGTCCAAGTAGTTTTTTTTCTCTTTGTAAGTGGAGGAAAGGCGCCTCCAGACTACTAGCTCCCGCAAGAGCTGCTATAGGTGTTGTCCCAGAGGAACTGGGCAGGACTGCATACAAACTTTTTATTTTCATTGGACAGGCTGTTTTTCTGTTACCTGTCTGGGGTTTTTGGTTTATGATGCAATAAACCACCCAGAGACATAACCACACGTGTGCCTGTCTCTACCTCGAGGAGCAGCTAAGTGAGCCGACCTTCCACAATTAATAAAATGACATCACTTAGTGATTATGCAAGAATGATGAAAGGGCCCTATGCTGAAGGTCCAAAATAGGGCGTTCAAGGGTTGGACCCACCAAGTAGAATAGTCAAAATATCTTGGAATATTAACACGCTCCAGTTCTTGTTCGACATACATCATAGCTCCTGGGAGGGGAAAGAAGCATAAGTCACTTATGATAAGTGAGTATACAGACATGACACAGCAGGGGCAATCAGCTGCTGCTTTCTGAGGTAACATCTTTCCTTCTCTGTTTTATCACAGGAGTGAGTGGCTCTGCTAAAGTCACCAGTCCTGTGAGCTCATCATAAATGAAGTCAGTGACATAGAAGCTTCTGTGGCCATTGAGCTCTTACATGACGAACTTGATTTATCATGAGCTCAAAGCGCTGGGGATGTAGCAGAAACACTCGATCCTGTGATAAAACAGGCACTGAAATGTGTTACCTAAAAAAGCAGATGCTGCAAGTGCTGGCTGTATACACACTTCTTCTTATAAGTTACCTATGCTTCCTCACCCACCCAGAAGCCATGGTATGTGCCGACCTTGAATATTACACAGTACACAGCACATTTCTAAGATAATCTCAGCACAGGAACATTTTTTTCTTTACACATCCAATTGTGGAACTTATTTCAAGATCTATTAATCAAAATGCACTTTGAATTTAATAGACCCCTTAAAGGGGTTAAATAAATAGCTACAATAAACTCCTTGAAAAAAGCAACTCGTAAATAAAATCACTTTTTATTATATGATATTAAAACCATTAAAATAGGTACACTGATGAGAACGACACAAATGAGGAAACAATTGGTGGTACAGCCTGGACAATAACAGTAAATACAAAAATGTATAAAAATACAAGTGTATTAGGGCAATGAATATGAAGCATGCATACACAAGTCAATAATGATACAAATATACCAAATGGATATACATAGACTATATTTAGCTATATGATTCAACATACAGCAGGATCACTATTATATCATAAAACATATATTTGCCGTACAGCTATCAGACGCTTACATATAGAGTCAAGTGAAATAAAGGTAAAAATTGATCAAAGTCTGTAAAAGCTGTATACCAAATAGTGAGCAGTGCTTATGATACAGCATACTCACAACCCATACATAGTCGGATACATGTTCAAGCAGTGTAGAACAACTGTCCTTTATGTCTACATAATCAGAAATTTTACTTTTAATTATTATATATTTATATACACCCTGACTATAGAAGAATTGTGTCACGATCCATTTTTGGATTTGTGGCAGCTCTGGTTCCACTCAGTTTAAATGTAGCTTTTTTTCTTTCAGGCCAGCGGGGGTTAATGTCAGATTTTCCCTGCTGGGCCAGCTGATGTGGGTGGTGACGACTCCCACATTCCTTTAAATAGTCACCTGATGCATCAGCTGACTGTTGGTGATAGAGCAATCTTCAGTGACCAAGCATGAGTAAGGAGTTCTCTGGGTGCAGTGGTGCTTCTGCTGGGTTTGTTATCCTGGTGCCTTTATTCTGCTGTGTGGTGCTTTGCAGCAGAGAAAGCGAAGTTGTTATTTCCCCGTCCCTTTCATGTTTGTCACTGCCCTCTGTATGGAATTATCTGCAGTGGCGAGGCGAGGCTAGCACCCTACGCCGGCCAGTGAACTAGCCAGGGCAGTGTTAGGTGACAGCGAGGGACGATGTATCCTGATGGGTGTGGGGGGAAGGACCCACTTAGGGCGTTAGGGGAGTGCAGGGCCAGGCTCAGTGATGAGCTCAGGGGTGTCCCTTCCTTCATTTCCCTATTGGTAGGGCTTTCCTCCTCCCTTTTCCATCTCGTTGTTTGTGCTTTGCACCGTCTGCTGACCGACCACCTGTTGGATCGTGTCACATCGTGACAAATTGATTTTCTCATAAACAGTAATGATGCTACATTTAGTGATTTGGTTTTGCATCAATAAGTTTTCTCCAACTCTTAAATTCCCAGCGCTGTATATCAGAAGCGCAGAGAGAGAGAATCGTAATGGGGTCATATTTTCCATAGATAATGATCTCTACTACTTGGTATTCTGTTTTCATATGTTTGGAAAGTGCAAGTTAAGACCTTTCTAAGATCTATGCAATCTTAGTAAGATAGGAAAGAATGTTTATTTGCAGACTCTCTGGGAATCAACATATTTGACATTTATAAGCACTCTTGGCTTCTAGCCGAGCAAACATCAATCAAGGCAAAAAAAAAAATAATAATAGTATTTTGCTCAGCTGTGTATTTGGATCACACATTTTAAATATTGAAAATCTCCTTTATCACAATGTTAATTAACTCCTTATTGACAGAGACATTCTTTATTTTTTTTCTTTTATCTAAGTGTCATATATTTTTTTTGATATATGAGTGCTGAATTGTAGTTTAGAAAGACACTCTTTTATTGCAAAAGATGTGGGGGGGAAGGAGTTCCATGTGGGGGTGAAATAGGGTAGAAAAAAAATGCAATCCCACAATCCCATGGGATTAGTTTAGGGCCCTTTCACAAGTCATTATGTCCAGTACGTATGGTGACAGTTTTCACAGGTACTGGAGACACTGGCACAGTACTCAAGTGAAAGGGTCTGTGCACATGGCAGTGTGTTTCCGTGTTCACAGCAGCTCATTCCCCAGTGGTTCTCAGCCTGGATGGTCGCATCTTGACACCGTCCAGGTTGAAAACTATCTCCCAGGCATGGATTACGGCTTGGGACAGAACGACAGAGAGGTGAGGGATATTGTTGTTTTTTATTTTTGTTACACTACAGGAGACGAGGGCTTCAATGGAATTAGGCGTTAGGTGAGTATAACTGTTATAAAAATGGAAAACTGTTTTGTTTTATTTCTAATAAAGGACTTTACTCTGGCTGTGTCTTTATTTACCATACAAATATAGGATTAGTAATTGATGTGTCTTATAGATGCCTCTCCATTACTAAGCCGTGGGCTTGATATCACCTGAAAATACAAAGGTGACATCAACCCCACAAATATTACCCCACTTGTCACCGCTACAGGGCGAGTGGGAAGAGCCGGGCAAAGTGCTAGAATTGGCGTATTTAATACCTGTGCTATTTTTAGGCTGGGGGGGTCAATATCCATGACCCTTTACCAGCCTGATAATACCAGCCCCCAGATGTCAGCTTTAGCAAAACTGATTGTCAAAAATGGGGGGAGCCCACGCCGTTTTTTTAAATTATGTATTTAAATATTTAAAAAAAAAACAACAGTGGGGACCACTCTATTCTTGATAACCAGCCCTGCTGAAGCTGACAGCTGAGGGTTGCAGCCCCCAGCTGTGAGTTTTGCCTGGCTGGTTATCAAAAATACAGGGGAACCTACGCCAGATTATTTATTTATTTATTTATAGCACAGGCGGTGGCTAATGAATACTACCATCAGCCGCTCCTCCTGTCACTGTTTAAGCGGCAGCAGGTGTAGGCTGATGGGAGTAATAGCCCCATCAGCCAACGCTTGCTGTCTCTGTTATCAGTTGAATATAATTCTCATCATTCTTCCCTGCTCGTGCTGATCGCCGGCAGAGCATTGGAAAAAGATGAGAGCTGTCTTCTTCAGGACCCGATGCCGTGGAACAGCGCTTACTGTACGGCTGCTTCCCTGGTGTCGGTGCGTGTGGTACTGATGCGTCACACGGTTGTCACAAGTATTACCCATATGGACACTGACATCTCCAGTATCGGTTTTTCAGATACCAGAAATATTGGGACGTGTGAAACCGGCCTAATACGGTGTTCAATTTGTGCAAAAAAAAAAAAAGATTTTTTTCTTTTTTCTATAAACAGATGTGTACAAGGCTTGGGGTTTTTTGTATGACAAACTGTATTTTTTATTGGTATCATTTTAGGGTGCATATGACATTTTTATTGATTTTTTTAATGGATTTTTGTGGGAGGGTGCAGAGCCCCCAAAAAACAGCAATTCTGGACTTTCAATATTTTTGTTTATGGTATAGGTTAATTGATTTTAGGTTGTAAATGGAGCCTGAGAGGTCTCCAATAAACCCCAAACCACCAGCATTTGTATCTTCTTGCATATACACTCTGCACTACCAGCCCTTTATCCTGGATGACACATTCTGAGTGTCTTTTTCCAGCAGGCGTACACGCACGAATACACAGGGAGCGCAGCTCCGCGGCTGTTTAACTAATGCTGCTGTTCAGAAATGATTCATTATTCAACCGACAGACTCTTATGGATTTGCCAAAAATATCCGATAAATAGAACCTCCACAAATTGTAAAAACAATTGGTTTCACCTTTGAATTTGGCAGAAATCCCTGCTTTTAAATTTTTTCCAAGGACTTGCTACAGACTGTAACTCTGAGCAGTGACTCTCCTACCACATCTCTTCTTTCAGATATCCTTTACATTGTTGGGAGACCCCCTGAAGTTGTCACAGTTGTGTGATTGTGGTACTAGACTTGTCAAGAGACCAAAATAAAAGTCCTCATCACTACTAATGATCTGATGTCTTTTAAGACTCCTCCTAATCATACTGTAGTTCACCTTGTCAAAACTAAGGTATCTTGATTCATCAAAGTGTTTTCACAAGATTTCTGGAGTAAAAAAGACTTTAAAAAGTAGCAAAATTTTTGAGCAATGCAAAAGTTGTGTAAAACTTTTGTGACTTCAGGAGTTTTCATGCCAGTCCTAACCAGATCCGCCAAAGCAGGCAGGGCAAGGACAGGACGAGGCGTGGTGAAGGCAGGAGAAAAGTCTTCAAAATTTACTCCACTTTGGTGGCAAAACTTACACCAGAAATGTACTCCAATCTGTGACTGGAGTAACATCTCTGGCAAAGGTGCAAGGCAGCAATGCAGCTGATAGGCCTGATGACCTGGGGCAATGTTCACACTGGGATCTTTTGAAAAGATCCTTTTCTAAAATCCTCCTCGAAAACGCCTGGAAAACTCTTCCTATTCATTTATGATATACGGTATATATTTTTTTTTAATCTTGAAGAGGTTTTTTAAAAACATTTGGCGGAAAAAAAAAGAAAATGCATGTCGCTTCTTTGAAGTGGATCCTGATGGAAACGTCTCCAAAGTAGGCGCTGAAATCATCGCCGGGCAGCTACATTTTTTTGAGAAAGTTAGTAAAAGTTGAGCTCGAAAAATATGTTTGAGTTCCCGCGGCTGCACGTCTCGTGGCTGTTCGACAGCCACAAAACGAGCAGCCGCGGAGACTCGAACATATTTGCGTGATTGTGTATAGCCGGTAGCAGTGATGTCACGCTGTAGAAGGCAAGAGCTTCTGAGCTCAGGGATAAGCTACAGTGCTGCTGATCACCGCTGCACATTATTCCTCCATCGAGCCCCAAACCATGGCATACAATAGAGAATTCTACAAGTGTTTGTGTAACATGGCATATACTGGGATGCAGAAGAATGGAACAGGGCCTCTAGTGTTTAGTCAAGGTTACAATTCTAGAAGTCTTCATGGACCCTTTAATGAGATTTCCCATATAACTTAGGATAATACAGCCAAATCAGAAAAGAGCAAAACCTTTATTTTCAGAAGGTTGTTCAGGGGTTCTTGCCCCTTATCAGAGCAAAGTAGGAGAATGGTTCACTGGGTGATAGGCCTTAGATAGATAATCTAACTGGTTAAATCTCCCTACCGTAGCTTGGTTGACTCTTTACATAGAAAGTCCATTGAAGGTTTCTTACTCAGCCAACCAATATCCGACAATGCTCTGATGAGGGGCAAGAAACAGCCTTTTGCAAATGGATGCATAATACCGCTCTCGGCAATATGGGTCAATATTGACTTCTACGATTGCTGCCTCCTATGTTCTCTTACTTTCTCATAGCCTATACATCGAAGTGTGCATGGGAGTGGGTGCTCCATCAATTTTTACTGATTATGGTTAAGAATAGGGATGGGCAAATCCGAACAGTAATGTTTGGTGTCCGTTCCAAACACTTACTCTTCGGGCATGGACACCGAACATGGACTTCACCAGGAAATCCGTGCTACTGTTCGGGTTTGGCCCCCGAACACCGGGTATTTGTCACTCTGTCATGTGCATGACAGCGCGGTAAACACCACTTCTAATCAGCAGTAAAATCATCACCGTCTGTCAGACAGCCACGGTTCCCAGTTGTGATTGTAGGTATTAAGTTTACCTGTGGTCACTGTCGTCAGCTGATGAGACTACTGCTCCCATCAGTCAACGCCTGCTGCTGCTAATAACAGAGAGTGCAAGCAGTGGCTGATGGGAGTATTCATCAGCCAGGGCTGCGCAGTAAATAAATAATTTAATTATTATTTAATTAATTAAAAAAAAAAAAAGGTGTGAGTTCCCCTGTATTTCTGATAACCAGCCAGGCAAAACTCACAGCTGGGGGCTGCAAACCTCAGCTGTCAGTTTCAGCAAGGCTGGCTATCAAGAATAGAGGGGTCCCACTCCGATTTTTTAAATTATTTAAATAAATAATTTTAAAAAACGGCGTGGGGTTCCCCCATTTTTGACAACCAGCCAAGCTAAAGCAGATAGATGGGGGCTGGTATTGTCAGGCTGCTAAGGGGCCATGGATATTGGTCCCACCAGCCTAAACATAGCAGCCCACAGCTGCCCAGAAAAGGCGCATCTATTAGATGCGCCAATTCTGGCGTTTGGCCGGCTCTTTCCACTTGCCCTGTAGCAGTGGCAAGTTGGGTTCATATCTGTGGAGTTGATGTCACCTTTGTATTGTCCGGTGACATCAAGTCCAAGTATTAGTAATGGAGAAACATTTATCCATTACTAATCCTATAGTTGTATGGTAAATAAAGACAGAGCCAGACTAAAGTCCTTTATTTGAAATAAAACAAAACACACTTACGTTTTTTTATTTACAACACAGTTATACTCACCTAACACCCATTCATTGAATCCCTTGCCTCCTGTAATAAAACAAAAATAAAAAAAAAAACAATATGTCTGCCAAGATGCAACTGCCCAGGCTGAGAACCACTGGGGAATGAACTGCTGTGAGCGCAGCATCAGTGACTAGCGTTCCCAGCCAATGAAATGTGGTGGCCTTGGTGAGATTACAGTTAGCACAGTGAGAAAAAGTCTCAAGGTGCAGAGGCTAGTTCATCGCAGTGAAATTCAGCGTGGCAAACACTGGATTTTCGGGCCCCCCATTCAAGTGCATTCCAATTCCTGTACTTCGTGCAAAGTTATTTTCTCAAGTGATGCCCCTTCCGACTGTTTGGGACATCTGGAATGAAGAATGATTGTCCGGAAAGGGAAAGATAAGTGTTGCCATGAATCCTGTGTCAATCATCAATTGTGACCGGTTTAGTTTGGTTGGTTTGGTTTGGTAATTTTGAAACTGATGTTCCGGAACCCAAACTTTTAACAGCTACCCACAAGCAAGTGGCTATGACACACTTTTTTGTCCACTCCTGATCTGGTATACCAGACTTCTAGGACTACAATCGGTTGGCGCTAGCAACTTCATCAACATAGTAGAGTCAACATTGTGAAGCCATGTGTCAGGACCATCCCGCACATGGGTCAGTGTCGAAAAGTCATCTACATCTCCATTTAAAAGCTGCAGTAAAGAAATGCATTCACTACATTGTACGGGAGTGTTGCACATTTCACGCAACGTGTCGTTCAGTGGACCGTTAATTTTGGCCTTACTCTCGTGTGTTTAGCGCTGCTCATAAAATGATAATTACCGCGCGTAGCTCTACGGTGCTGACAATTACCGTGCGTAGCTCTACGGTGCTGACAATTACCGTGCGTAGCTCGATGGTGCTGACAATTACCGTGCGTAGCTCTACGGTGCTGACAATATGCACATTAACAGTTGGATTCCAGATAGCTGGTGAGCGATTTCTGACTATGGAAATCTACTATATGTCATCAATTGTAAATGTTGCAGAAAAATGATTTTCATCTGCACTGTTGTTTTGACAGAGGCTTTTTTCTGCTTCTCACTAAATCACAGCTTGCGGCCCACAAATTATCTGCTGGGAACGGCAGAGCTGATAATTGTTTTTAGCTATTATAACGCCATTTAGATTTATAAAGTTATTATTCTGGAGATTTGTTTTGTATATAGTAATCAGTTAAAGTAGTTTTTACCGAACCTTCTCATAACAATTAAAAGTAAAAAAAAAATAAGATATAGCCTTAAAGGGGTTATACAACTCATAAAAATTAAAAGAACAAAAACAGCCAGCATTACTATAAAATAAGAAAAGCATCACCTCTCAGCTATACTATCTCCCTGTAAGCCAAATAGGACCCTCCTTTGGCTTACAGGGACAAAAAAAAAACCATAAAAAACTTTGGCAAAAGCACACATTTTACTAACACTTACATGCGTCGAAAATGTATCAAACAAGTAACATGATCTTTTAACACCTACACTCCCTGACAGAAGTTATGTCGCTTATCCATGTT
>VIAB01006194.1:87318-114064 GCA_009801035.1 Oophaga pumilio
ACAGCATTACAGAATACTGCAGATAAGCCCCTGATGGCGGTGGCTTTAGCTAATATACGAAAAATGGGGTGACAGATTCCCTGTAAAGGTCCATTGACAGGAAAAAAAAAGTGTTATTTTTTTGTTAAATAAATTTAACGCCTCTGAAAGAATTAAAAATAAAATAAAAAAATAGTTTTTGAATTGCACTGACCTGGCAAAACCACGTTTCCAGATCATTTGCACTGCACTTTGAAAACCGGTAGTGTAAGTTAACACGACGTCTTTTTCAGGCAGATCCCACCTGGAAACCGCCTGAAAATGTACTAAAAAGTAACCCATCAAAAATAAAGAACATAGGCAGAACGTCAAAACGGCTTGCTGAGCGCATGCTTCGTCTTATACAATTTCTTTCAACCACTTCAGGCATTAGAAGACGTGAAGCTGCTAATGGAAGTGACTGGTCTGGAATTTCTGCCCATTGCTCGGTAGATTGCATGGTAAAGTGCAAGAAGCAAGCCTTTGTAAGACTACGCTGATAGAAAAAAAAAATATGGCTCTTGGAAGAAGAGGAAGAGGAGGAAGAGGAAGACGAGGAGGAAGAGGAAGACGAGGAGGAAGAGGAAGACGAGGAGGAAGAGGAAAAACAGAAGTGTCAAAATATAAATTGTCCTTGATGGGTAGTGGTTAAAGACGGGGATCTCAGAAGAAAACTGATTTTGCTGTAAGTTGCCATCTTCCCTGTAGTTGCCGCTGTGGGGTAAATGCAGTATTATAGGGCGGATATTAAATGGGCATTTATATAATACATGAAGAGGGTTAGTGATCGTTAGCAGCTCTCCAGTATAGTGAGGGGGGACCCGCACTGCTACATTTATATGGCCTGATGGGAGAGCCCCCCTTTCACTACATCCTATCAGAAATATAACAAGTTAAATAGTTACATAAGTTAGAATAAAAGACCTCGCTCCAGCAAGTCCAACCTTTCTCCACCAATTGTAGAGTTTGTCACTACCAATAGTTCAGACTAAGCAGTGAATATAGGAATGGGGAAAACTGAACAGGCCATATTGTAAAATACTCGCCAGTCCTCAAAGCGGGCATATATATCCATCCAGAAGGCAGAAAGGTTACAACGCCCTGCACCACAGGCCGGCAAGCCAAGGATATCAAAGCTTAAAGGGGTTGTCCCCTTTAAGAAAGCTTTCTGCTATACATAAGTAAAACAATGGTGGCAGTAGCAGAGTCTCAGAGCTGGACCTGGGCACAGTGAGAAGTACACATTGTTTTTTTAAAACCCACAGCTTGTTTAAGAAAGCTTTCCAAAAGGCAACCCCATTAAATATAACGTGACAAATCTGCAATGCCTAGATACTAATAAAACTCAGAAATCCATCTTTTCTCCGCACTGTCCTTGTCTCGGTGGGTAACAAGGACGCTTTCCTGGACGGTTCGCCCACAAGGCCGCCTGCTGCTTATGGATCTGCGGTGTCCCGGATTCCTGGTAACGCAGGCTTCTCCTCTATCTAATCCCCACCAGACTATCCTGCTCATCCAGTTTGCAAAGCCTTGGGACAGGAGCCAAGACTGCTCTTTTTAGACACAAGTTTACACGAAGCTCATGAATAGAAATCAGTCTGAAGCAAAGTCCACAAGGATCTCATGTTGTTTCCAAGAGGGCGGAAGAAAAAAAAATCAAGGATTGTTGTGTCCAACATCTTGTATCACTACGTGACCATTCACTGTAGAGAGAAACTCACGGCTGCCTCTTTTCATCCATCATTAACACAATAAATCCCATTTATCTTCTGGAGTGTTAATACGCCATCGAGTACAATACTTGACAAAAACATGCGTTATCCCCTGTCCTATAGCATAGGGTACAAGTCAAGCCATTCACCGCCTCATGCATGCCTTCACAGCCATTGTACAGACAAGCCTAGAAAACACAGAACAATGGGCCCCGTGTAGCGGAGCCGTCACCCAGCTCTGCCCTATGGGATAAAGACCAGGCCCTCTGCACCACACTAGGGGTTACAGTTACGTGGTACATTATGGGGCAGGTTACAGCCCCGTAATCGGACTGAGCACATGAAAAATGTATAAGTGGCCATTTACAGCAGCTTCCCCCGATTACTGACTAATACAAAGCGTTTCCACATTCTCAGTCCCAAAGAAGTGAATGGATTGATGGTGGTCATGTGTCTCCAGCTCCTTTCAGTTAGTTATGTTAGTCCCATAGAAGTGAATGGATTGATGGTGGTCATGTGTCTCCAGCTCCTTTCAGTTAGTTATGTTGGTCCCATAGAAGTGAATGGATTGATGGTGGTCATGTGTCTCCAGCTCCTTTCAGTTAGTTATGTTGGTCCCATAGAAGTGAATGGATTGATGGTGGTCATGTGTCTCCAGCTCCTTTCACTTAGTTATGTTAGTCCCATAGAAGTGAATGGATTGATTGCAGTCATGCGTCTCCAGCTCCTTTCAGGTATACAGGGCAGACATAGATCACACTTATGTCAGTCCCGTAGAAGTGATCGGAACAGCGGTCCAGCAAACAAGCCAGCGCTTCAGTCACACAGGGGAGTTTGGTACCTCCATTCTCAGATCAGTGGGGTCCTCCCAGCAATCACACATTTAACACTGATGAAAAAGCATGGCTGTTTTCTACCAGACACCATTCCACTTTGTTTAAGGTCCACCTTCACTACTGAAGCTCAGCACCATTCATTGGAGAGTGACAGAGCTGCAATACCACACAAGCTCATGGACAAGTGTGGCGCTGTATCTAGAACAAAGCAGAATCTAACCCCATTAACAATCAATGACCAACTCAACCTGTCGAAACTTTAATCCGCCGTGCTCATAACGTGAATGCTATGGAAAGAATACCTCACCCCCTTCTATATCAGATATTGTTTTGCTTTATTTTCATGGTGGCACTGGACAATAGTACGGAGGTCAACCCCCTCGCAGCTCATTACGGCGGTTTGCCCCCTCACAGCTCAATACGGCGGTCAGCCCCCTCACAGCTCATGCCATTGGATAGCTTTACTCCGCTTCAGCTGTGCAACTTTTCAATGGCATCAAAGTTTATTAAAAAAAAATCCCTAATTTCTAAGTAAATAACAGGAGTCGAACTATTGAGAAATGCCAATAAATCAGCACCTTGGGATCTGGTTATCAACAATTACACAAGTCATGTTTAGAGTTTTCAGATAATATTGCAGCTTAGTTTAGAACAACCATAAGATTACGTGTCCCCACCGCCCGAGAGAAGCCAATCGTAATCTGTATAAATGGTGGATATCCTTTCAGTATGGGGACTGGCTAGAGTTAGGGAAAATCGATTAGCAGGCCCTGGTCCGTGGGCTTAGTGATCTGTGGCTGCTGGACCAGAGCCTTGAGAACCACCTCCCATCTCCAGGAATCCGTGGCTCCTCTTTTGGTCAGCCAGCCTGATGCAACATCATCGATGGAGCGTGACATATGTCATGTCACACCAGGCCAGCTAATGAAAAGAAGAGCTGCAGATGGAGTGGTGGGAGGCGGTTCTCAGGTCTCCTGTCCAGCGCCCAGATCACTAAAGTGACTGATTGACCGGGCCCGCTGCATTAATTCTAGTGCAGACTGATTACAAAAGCAGAAGAAATAAAATCCTTTTATCATCCATTAGTTAGAAATAGTGAGGAGCTAATGTGCTGAGATAAGGTGTTATTTGGCGCGCTCAAAAAATACATTAGAGTCCCCGCAGCTGCATGTCTCACGGCGGTCCGACAGCCGCAACACATGACGGGATCGCCTGTATGTTAGGACAGCCACGAGACATGCACGTGCGGGGACTCAAACTTATTATTCGAGCATGCCAAAGACACTCTTCGCACCCGATTATGCTCCGATAACACCTTATCTGAGCACATTCGCTCATCACTACGGTAGTTAGAAGCAAACCAAACTATTGGTCCTGTGAGCTGCACCCACCGGCCTACTCCGGCCTCCAGCTCCTAACCTGTGTTACAGGCGACATGTGCAGGCTTACCTTGTGCTGCTCAATGGCATCTATCCAGCTCTGACGGTGCTCCGGGTCCTGGGCGCGCAGGTACCACACGCTGTCATTAACACTGATGTCAAAACGGCATTCATCAAATTCATGGGGCTGAAAAACAAAATATGAAGAAATAAGGCACCATTCACACCATTAGTCAGCTCTACTGATAAACAGGGCTTAGTTTTTTTATCCAACGCGTCACCTCCTGTAGACGAACGTAGGTGATGATTTCTACTCACAATAGAGATCTTTCCGGTAGTGTTCATTAGAAAACCATTGGACAGAAATGTGCGACTGCTGTAACACCCAAACTAAACGTATAATTACGGTATGTATGCTATAATTCACACATAAGGATGTTACTGTGTCCGGAGGCCATCAGCACAGGAGGTATGGGCGGCAACACAGTCATCATAGGGACATCATTCTTCTGGTCTCTATTAACAAGTTATTGTCTATGGGACTGCGGGCGACAGCAGAACCATGTACTCGGCCATTTCCAGACGTCTCTAACAATTTATCGCTCGGATACAGCGCATGTCAGCTTCTACATCATTCAAGACCGTATCAACTTACTGATCGCTGAAAGTAAAAGCCTCCTACTATCCAATGGATAAGGGACAGCTTGGTTTTTCAGGAATAACTCTTTAAGGGACCCATCTCACATAGCGACGCACCAGCGATCCCGACAACGATATGAACTTGTCAGGATCGCTGGTGTGTCGCTACATGATCGCTGGTGAGCTGCCAAACAGGCAGCTCAGGCAGCGATCAGGACAGCGACACTGCGGGTAACGTCGCTTAGTAACCTGCAGTGTACGTTGGATACCAGCCCGCTGATGCAGGGAGCTGGTAACCAAGATACACACTGGGTTTCCAGGAGCTGCACGGTGCCTGGAAACCCGATGTGTACCTTGGTTACCAGCTCCCCTGCAGCAGTGCGCTGGTATCTAACGTACACATCAGGTTTCCAGGCACAGCCCCGCGCCTGGAAACACGATGTGTACCTTGGTTACCAGCTGATCGCTGGTCTCCTGCCTGCCACATGCAGCGATGCGTGCTGGCCAGCGGGAGACCAGCGATCAAAAAAAAAGTCCAGGCATTTCTGACACGACCAGCGATTCACAGCAGGGGCCTGATCGCTGGTACGTGTCAGACATAGCGAGATCGCTGCTGAGATCGCTGTTGCGTCACAAAACTTGTGACTCAGCAGCGATCTCGCTAGCAATCTCGCTATGTGAGACGGGGCCCTAAGGCTCCCATAACTGTAAACTGAGCACTCATTCAGCTGACCGCTGTCTCCTAAGGCCCTCATACACTGAGGGAATGGTCGGCCAAGTATTCACGCATTCTCTATGGGGAGAGCACAGTAAGTCGCTGATATAAGGATCAGACAACAAAAATAAAACAGTCATCTGTCGGGGAAGAATCAGGAGGCCCCCCACATACACATTAGATGGCCAGTAAATACTGACGAAAATTAATGATAATCTGACTGAGATCAAGGTAGCCAACAGTTACACAGTAAGGGGGAAAGGTCTTAAAAAAAAAACTGCACAAAAAAAACCCATAGAAACCCCTTCTCAATCCCCCCATGTTATCCCCTTGTAAAATACCACCTATACTCACCTATGATGCCATTCCAGCGGTGTCTGCACTGGCTCTCCCAGTGATCGCATGACATTGTTATGTCACGCAATCCCTGTGGCCAATCAGCGCTGGCTTCACTCTCAGGAGGAAATGAGAACAGCTGTGTATGCGATTCATCTTAGCTGGGGAGAGTGAATGCAGCACTGATTAGTCGTAGAAGTGGAGTGATCACTGAGAGAGCCAGTGCGGATGCCATTGGGAACAGTGCATTAAAAAGGGCTGTCAGAGCAGTGGACAAACCCCTTTGCAACCTTCACTATTTCCATACAGTAAAGAAAAAGGTATACCGATCAATACAGGTCCAACATAGTCTGAAGAGACACCTGAATAGGGGGCTATGAAGATGTTTAATAAAGACAAGCCATACAGCAATGGAAAGCTGTGTAATAAAAAGTCCTCAGTCACCACAGGTGGCAAGCAACAAAAATTACACATCACAGCTAGTGCTGAGCGATCGTGCTGAGATAAGGTGTTATCCGAGCATCTTGGGGGTGTTCGAATATGTTAAGAGTCCCGTGGCTGCATAATTCGAGGCTGTTAGGCAATCCCTGCATGTGTTGCGGCTGTCTAACAGCCAGAAAACATGCAGCTGCAGGGACACAAACATATTCGAGCACGCCCAAGATGCTCGGATAACACCTTATCTAAGCACGATCACTCATCACTATTAACATCTCAAAATACACCAACGAGAGCAGTGCCATGTCAGCAAAGACGATGCACCTGCTGGAGCCGGGACGTGTAGACGGTAGTACCCGTATCTGATGTCAGACCTCGCTCATCAGACTGATGGCCTACGGGAGGGATACAGTTTAACAGCTCAGTGCGACCGGCCCATAAGTGGGTGAGGTGGCCATGACCAATAGTCCCAGATTGTAGAGGAAATTATACCTGTAGAGACTTATTTTGTGCTAGACCCCATTTGTATTAAAATTCAAGTCAGTTCTGCGCAGAAGGGTACAGCTGACAAGGCGAGATGAATGCCAGGCCTGTGCTGTTGACAGAGCTGGCAAGGAGCCTTTCTTTGAAGTCCCAACCAGGGCATGATGTCAAGCTTTTGGTGGCTTGGCATCGGTAGTGGCGGCACTACATACAGAAGAACGCCACAACATCCAAACTGCTAACACAAACATTACCAGTAGCAACACAGGGACATCACGCTGGGATTATTCATAAACCGTTCCATCGTACACTAAATAGGTTATAGAAAAGGAAAACCAGTGAAGCAGATACTGCAAGGAACAATAATGTATGAGGAGGTCTGGCTCCGCGCTCCCCAGCACTAACAGAACGTCCCGGGATTAGGCTGGAGGCGATCTGTGACCAACGTTCCTTTCATTATCCATCGTTCCGCTCAACAGAACTACAGATCAATACTAGAAAATATGCGGCACGGCTCAGGGTAGGGGCCGGGACCGGCTCTCATCTCCGCTTCTACAGCCAAGAGACCACCTCTGCCCAGACACCCTGTAAGATGCCCGAATTAACACCGACTGCCAATGACTACCCCCTGTTTTTGTTGCCTAAAGTTGATGAAAAAGTAAGATTTCCACCATACTGCCCATACATTGGTCAGATGACTGAGCCGGCGTGGGGCAGATGCTGATCAGCGACCTGCTGGGTACTCGGAAGCTAAATGAAACGTACGATACCCCAAGTCCAAGGGGATAGCCCCAATAACTAATGTATGGTCCCCAGGAAGAAGACATTTCATAAGGATAGCAGCAGCTAGAAAGTCTAGAAAATGATCTGGTGACCTTTTTTTCAGCATCATGTGCCAAGAATCTCCTGAATAGTAGCGTATCTTTCACAAGTTGCTAATTGTGCAGCCTGGGGTACCCTTATAGGAGGTGATACAGGACGGGCCACCTAATGCAAAAAAATCAACCAAAACTACACCATGAAGCACTGACAAGCACCAAGCATCAAACACGTGGAATATTTTGCTCCGTCTCAGCCTCGGACACGTAGTACATGGAATTTTCCAGGCTGCCTTGTCAGCAACAAGGTATTTTTCCTTTTGTGATTACAGATGTAAGTGCATCTATTGCTGACAGATCAGCTACAAAAATAAAGTGCACAAGGAGACCTACTCAAAGGGAATCTGTCAGCAGGTTTTTGCTATGTAATCTGAGAGCAGTATAATGTAGAAGTCGAGCCCCCGTATCCGTTACACCATACAGCCCAGTAAGTGACAACTGTTTTCTTTACTGCAGATCTAGCAGTGCTCAGAATGCTGAGCCCTGCATAGCCCCGCCCACACCACTGATTGGTAGCTTTTGTGTACACTAGGCATTGACTGACAGCTGCTAATCAGTGGTGGGGGCAGTGTAACACAAAGCAGTGGACTAGGAGGCACAAGAAACCTAGTCATGTAGTGATAATCTCCTGATTTTATTGAAAGAGCAATACACAGCCTAGTAAGTGACACATTCCTGGAATTAGGGTCTCGGCTCCTACATCATGCTGCTTTCAGATTACATAGCAAACACATGCTGACAGATTCCCTTTAATAGTTGAGGGCTGGGGTGGCCAGAGGTAAGGGGAGAGCATGCAGATTTAACCACAGATTTCCATCCTCTCTGAACGTGGCCTAAAAGTGACCGTTAAATATTTGGAAAAAAAAATGCAAAATGGATCTAAAATTGGCTTGTGCTCTTGTACTAACAACCATCACCCCACCCTGTAATGGATCTCTCTGATAGACACTTATAACTGTGACTATCTCCGGTGATCATACTTATACCCGCCAGCTCCAAGCCAAAAGAAGAAAAAACGACAGACGTCACAAAATAGCATAAAGGCAGTAATGCGCAGAGCCGCTGTGACCGGCGCCCGACAAACTGGACTGGAACGATTATATCAAATGCAAAACGTTCCTACATAAAATGTCGTCTAATCTCTTCCCCTCAGCTTTGGGGAGTGGCAGAAAAGAGCCGACAGATGACAATAGCGCATCCTCCACGCTCGTCTCCTTCCCTTTATGCCATTTCTTCAGGAAACGCTTAGTGTAAAAGCAAATATTTTAATACCCATTTTCAGATCTGTGTCCTAATATGCGCATATAAAAATAAGTCGGCTGTGATTCCGGCATTATCGTATTATGACCTGACAGCGGCGTGACGACTCCATTCTAAGATTCCAATGGGAGACATTATGTTCTGGTCACTGGATGAGAAGCACAATGCGGTGGCTGACAACAATGCACTTCAAGGGGCATAGCTTAGAAAGAGAAAAAAAAAACACATCTAAAGACTAGTTAAAAGGACAGACAATGGTTCCTTACCTCCAAAAGGTGGCGCTAAAGAGAAATAAGTGACATTCTTTTCCCCTTGACAATGCAAATGAGACTCCATAACCATCTGGTCTTCTTAAGGAGAGAAGTGCCATTAGGGCACACGCTGTACCACCCCCAAAAGTGAAGTGCAAGGGGCTTGTTCAGTCACCAAAATAATAGGAAATAAAGACCCCTCTCATTCAGCAGCCCACCGGAGAAGGCAAGAGGGCCCATGAGCACCAGGAGGTTCGGGGGGGGGGTGGGGGTGTTGGTGAATCAGTGACCCCATTTCTCTCTCCTCTGATGTGCGATCACTTCAGAAGAGAGAGAAATTAAATGGCACATCAGATTTTTTTTTTTTCGCGGTCGCCAACGGTTAATAAAGGTGATCGCAACCCCGGGGTCGGTGAATCATGTTCTCTGGGCTCTCGGCTACCCCTGGCAGCTGAGACCCCAGAGAAAATCAGACTCTGGGGGGCGCTATAGGCTTTTTTAAGTACCCAAAAGTCATTATCTCAGTAAATTAGAATACTTTCTTTATAACACCAGCTTGAAAAATGATTTTACAATCCGAAATGTTGGCCTACTGAAATGTATGTTCAGTAAATGCACTCAGTACTTGGTCGGGGCTCCTTTTTGCATCAATTACTGCATCAATGCGGAGTGGCATGGAGGCGATCAGCCTGTGGCACTCCTGAGGTGTTATGGAAGCCCAGGTTGCTTTGATAGCAGCCTTCAGCTCATCTGCATTGTTGGGTCTGGTGTCTCTAATATTCCTCTTGACAATACCCCACAGATTCTCTATGGGGTTAAAGGGAATCTGTCACCTATTTTTTCGTATATAAGCTGCGGCCACCGCCATCAGGGGCTTATCTATAGCATTCTGATGGGTGTCGCAGGTCCAGATCCGGCGCCTCCCATCTTCTAGCGATGACGTCCTCCTGCGCAGGTGTACTGATCTGCCCTGTTGAGGGCAGAGCAAAGTACCGCAGTGCGCAGGGCCTCTCTGACCTTTCCCGGCGCCTGCGCAATACAGTATCAATCAAGTAGCTTGTCGGCGGAGGGAAGCATGAAATGCTCTAAAATTTCCTGGTAGACGGCTGCGCTGACTTTGGTCCTGATAAAACACAGTGGACCTACACCAGCAGATGACATGGCTCCCCAAACCATCACTGATTGTGGAAACTTCACACTAGACCTCAAACAGCTTGGATCGTCTGTCTCTCCACTCTTCCTCCAGACTCAGGGACCTTGATTTCCAGGTTCTAGTGTGAAGTTTCCACAATCAGTGATGGTTTGGGGAGCCATGTCATCTGCTGGTGTAGGTCCACTGTGTTTTATCAAGACCAAAGTCAGTGCAGCCGTCTACCAGGAAATTTTAGAGCACTTCATGCTTCCCTCTGCTGACAAGCTTTTTGGAGATGGACATTTAATTCTTCAGCAGGACTTGGCACCTGTCCACACTGCCAAAAGTACCAATACCTGGTTTACAAACAGTATCACTGTGCTTGATTGGCCAGCACACTCGCCTGACCTTAACCCCATATTGAATCTATCTATGGGGTATTGTCAAGAGGAAGATGAGACACCAGACCCAACAATGCAGACGAGCTGAAGGCTGCTATCAAAGCAACCTGGGCTTCCATAACACCTCAGCAGTGCCACAGGCTGATCGCCTCCATGCCACGCCGCATTGATGCAGTAATTGATGCAAAAGGAGCCCCGAACAAGTATTGAGTGCATTTACTGAACATACATTTCAGTAGGCCAACATTTCGGATTTTAAAATCAGTTTTTCAAGTTGGTGTTATAAAGTATTCGAATTTACTGAGATAATGACTTTTGGGTTTTCATTGGCTGTAAGCCATAATCATCAACATTAACAGAAATAAACACTTGAAATACATCACTCTGTAATGACTATAATATATGTTTCACTTTTTGTAATGGAGAACTGAAATAAATTAACTTTTTGATGATTTTCTAATTTTGTGAGATGCACCTGTATATACACATTATATATCTTTTAGGTATTTTACAGTATCACAAACTGTACAGCCAAATGTTCCTGTTCATTACACCCACCCATGAAAGCTCTGAGTAATTATAATTACTGAAAACTCATTTCACCTCCGCCAAAGAAAGCCCCGTGGTGCCAACGTACAGCACTGAAATGTTAAGCTGCGTACAAGCCTCTGAACCTTCACCGGCGTAAGACTAGTGCCTGTCAATCATCATTAAGGTGCATTCAGAACACTCAAAAGGACAGTGAAAAACAGGCAGCGATTTCACTAATCTGTGGTTGTCCCTCTCTGAACTTTCACATGGAAAACATGACGAAATGGACGTGTGACAATCTCAAATCCCCGACACATGACGATAATTATGCAACTGAACATTTCCCGAAACGGAACAGACGTGCGCCTTTAACGAGCATGGAGATGACGACAAGCCTAGGAGTAATGGAGCTGCAGGGAGCAATCAAGATGGCACAATGGGCCTCATGTATCTGTGTCCAAACTAATACAGAACCATCCTGAGACATCGAGACATCAGGGCATAAGGGTATGCTCCCACGGTCAGTAAACGCTGCGGGTTGGACGCTGTGTACATCCGGAGCAGCCAAATGTTACAGCATAGTGGATGGGATTTCTTGCCCACTATGCGTGCACGGACTCCTCCGGCTGCCCTGCGGAGACGCACATGCAGCGCTTCTTTCCAGACTGCAGCATGTCAATTTATGTAGCGCAGATGCTCAGTCTCCGCTGTGTAAATTACCCATAGACTTTCATTAGATGCGGTAAAACTGCATTATCGTCTTAGTCAAATGCGTATTAAGTGCAGCTTACTATGCATGTGTACTAATTTAAATAATGTTGTACCTTGTTTCAGCCGTAAGTACAGCTGCAGCATCCAACCCGCAGCGTTTACTCACTGTGGGAACATTCCCCAATATACCTCCAAACAGGAAATCACTTTTTTTTTCCTTCCCAGAAGCCAACTTTTAATTAGCTTTATTTCAACTGACAAAAAAAAACACATGCAATGAAAAAACGCATCAAAACCGCAGGTGACCTGCCAGTGACCTCAGATGCAGATATGGTGCAGATTTCACCTGCTTCAAATCCTGAGCAAATACTGAGCCAATCCTGACCGTGTGCACATACCCTAAGAGCCCCTCTTGGAGCAGACAGCCCTGTCTATGTATTAATTGGTCGGCCATACATGTGAATAATCGCCACGTATACCAGGGCTGTGGAGTCAGTAAGCCAAACCTCCGACTCCAACATTTCCCCGTCTCCAACCCCACAGCACTGGTCACTACTGAGCATGTGCATAAAGTGCAGCACAGATTCATCTCATCTACAACCCCCCAGCACTGGTCACTACTGAGCATGTGTATAAAGTGCAACACAGATTCATCTCACCTGACTCCACAGCACTGATCACTACTGAGCATGTACATAAAGTGCAGCACAGATTCATCTCCACTAAAAGCCGAGATCCTTAGATCAGGACCAGAACATGTCATAACTTTCAAATTTTTATAAAAAATTATTCAGCACATCCTGCATTGTACTACTGTACCCAATGTATTATATATTTTAGGGGTCAGAGTCTGTTCATTTTATACTGACTCCACAGCCCTGACAGATACTACCACCACTCCATTGCATCTTCTCCACTTCAGACCTCAGATCACCAGACAGCATCAACCTAAACTGGGGCTGTCATGAGGCGTGCACTGCATGAAAGCGATGTCAATGTTTTCATTATTTTTTTTTTTAAATAACAGCTTTTTTTTAAAAAAATTGCACCAGCTTTTTCAGGCTCTTTAATATAGATAGGAAAGGAGTGCAAAAAATATTTTTAGCCTCAACTACAATATTTAAGTAAAATAATTAGTCCCTAAAAGGTGTACAATCCCTTTAAGATACGTGCTAAGCAGCAGTCTCTACTCTGTGTCCGTATAACTACAACTTGGACATGTTCTGATAGCCACATGCAGTAAGTCTTTTTTCGGGCTTTAATCACTTTTCTGAAATCACTATGTGCCTGCAGATTGTCAAATTGTGACAGTGTGCAATGTGCAAACTGTCATGATTCCCAGCCGATATCATCCAGGCTCAGTGAGCGGTCACATCGGCGCAAGTCATAGAACATGGAGAGAAGCGGCTCAGATTGTAGTCGGCACGTAACCGCAACTATGCAACGCGTACACTGCAGTTGTGTGACCGCACTCTCGATCGGGGAATACGGTGGAATCATGACAGTGCGCAACACACACACTGTCATCATTCAGAAATCTGCAGTTTCAGAACGACAGCCAAAAATTGTGACAAGCTTAGAAACCCCCTTTAAAAGCACCCTGGGAGATTGTCTCAACAGCAGAACAACACAGTATTAGGGCCAATACAGACATCCAGGGTAAGCTGCATTTCAGCATCAGAATCACAATTGCCAGCCCAACTTCTAGCATTATTCAAGCCTGTGAGGCTGCAAGTTCGGGTCTTCTGACTTTTGGTAAGACAGGGAAGTGACAATACTGACCCCAAAATGTAGTCACATTGTTTGTAGTCATCGGAATTATCACGTGGCGAAACAAATTCAGATGAAAAGGACAGTAACAAATTTATGTAACATATCGGTCATGTATAAATTCACCTTAAAAAAGGGAAACCGACAGCAGATTCTTGGTGCTTTAACCACGGGCAGAATGATTAAGTGATCTGTCTACAGCATCCACGGTCTAAAACGTTGCAGCACGTCATTAGAACATACATGGCGGCAATGATGGAGCCGGCCTGAGGTCCACACCACTACTGTGCTTGGCGCAGCATCAATCAGCTGTCAGGTTCCTGTTAAAGCCAAATGGCCCGTGTTTAGTATGGGGCTTATTTTTAGGCGCATGGCACACAGGCGGATAATTGGTGCAGAATTTGCATCAAGCCACGCATGATTCACAGGCCGTACAATACTACAAGAGCTGCATTGTGTCAGGGCTCAGTTATCGGACCCAAGACTAACACCGGGCAGAGCACAAACATCTCACTATCCTAGAAATGCCAGGAATTTCACCAGCGAATGAAAACACCTTATGGTTCTTATCGTCATTATGCAAGAGGAAATCCAGTTGTGATCAAAGTCAGCTGCTCCTCATGTGACCGGCACTCCACAAGCCAAATTATTGTTTCAGCATGCTCCTCAGTGTTCTCCTGTATGAGGACATTCCTCTGTGCACCGCCCTACCATAACCAACGGCCCAATGCATCCTTTATAATCCATGAGCAGATATGACAAACGTGCGATAAATCCACAGATTCTGGCACGATCAGGACATCTAATAATGCACATTTGGGTTACCCAACTTTGGAATTGTGGATGCCGATATGCCAGATTCCTAGTTCTCAAAGAAAATAGGATGCTGTCCAAAGTATTTGACAGCGGCTTATTCCCCACTCCCCATTAAGGACGCAGCCAATTGAAGACTGTACGTGTGCAGGCAGATGAGAGGAGGAGCTGGCGGACAGGACAACCTTTTGTTGACAGCTATTAAAAGATCCTCACAGAGCAAAGGACGGTTGAGCAAAAAGATTACCAGGACCAGAGCCCTGAGGTCCTCCTACTACTTGCCACAACTGCTCATCAGTAGTACTATGTTGTACACCCCAAACAAAGTTTTGGGGCACTAATAACCAGAAGAGGTGCTGGAGAAGTCCCAGCTAGTAGGACGTTTGCAGGGCAATGGTCCAATGGCCACAAATTTCTGACTTGGCAGTTGACGAAGGTGCAGCAAATCTTTTGGCTCAACTCCAGAGCCAGGGAGCAGGAACTTCCATCGACATTAATGGAATGTAATTTCATTGTACCTGGGGGTTTAAAGAGGGTTGTCCAGCCTTGGAGTGACTGTAGATGTGTGTGGTTTCTCGAGCAGCGGAAGTGGATGATCACGTCACTGCAATTTTGCGATTTGATTTTGCATACTTTTGGCCACAATTTGACTATAAGTGTCCGGCCTCACAATTCACTTGGTTTGAGAGAGGCCGCACACATCTAGATGGCCGCATGTCCATCTCAGGGGGTGATCTGCAATCGTCTGTGGACGCATAATTGTCATGGGATTTTTTGAAATCCCATCCACTATGCTGCAACAGCTGGAAGCTGCGGGTTGGACGCAGAGGCAAACCCACAGCAATTATGGATCGTGTGCACATACCCTTAGGGTTATGACTTGTTCATTATTATCATCAGGAAAGGTCAGGTGATGCAAATTTTCCAGCTTTATAAAAAGCCAGCCTCCTCTAACCTTGTGCTAAAAAACAGCAGCCATGGGTTCTTCTAGCACTCTGAAAATAAAATTGATGGAGGCCCACAAAGCAGGAGGAGGCTATAAGATACAGGTACTTCTCACAAAAGTAGAATCTCAAAAAGTTATTTTTTTTCAGTTCTTCAACACAAAAAGTGAAACTTATATTATATAGAGTCATTACAAACAGAGTGATCCATTTCACATGTTTATTTCTGTTAATGTTGATGATTATGGCTTACAGCCAATGAAAACCCAAAATTCATTATCTCAGTAAGCTACAATAATTAACAAAAAACACGTGCAAAGGCTTCCTAAGCGTTTATAAAGGTCCCTTAGTCTGTTTCAGTAGGCTCCACAATCATGGGGAAGACTGCTGACTTGACAGATGTCCAGAAGGCAGTCACTGACACACTCCACAAGAAGGGTAAGCCACAAAAGTTCATTGCTAAAGAAGCTGGCTTTTCAGAGTGCTGTATTCAAGTATATTAATGGAAAGTTGAGTGGAAGGAAAAAGTGTGGTAGAAAAAGGTGCACAAGCAACCGTAACCGCAGCCTTGACACAATTGTTAAGAAAAGGTCATTCAAAAATTTGGGGGAGATTCACAATGAGTGAACTGCTGCTGAAGTCATTGCTTCAAGAACCACCACACACAGACGTATCCAGGACATGGGCTCCAATGTCGCATTCCTTGTGTCAAGCCACTCATGACCAATAGACAACGCCAGAAGCGTCTTACCTGGGCCAAGGAGAAAGAGAGCTGGACTGTTGTCAGTGGTCCAAGGTGTTGTTTTCAGATGAAAGTAAATTTTGCATTTAATTTGGAAATCAAGGTCCCAGAGTCTGGAGGAAGAGAAGAGAGGCACAATCCAAGCTGCCTGAGGATTAGTGTGAAGTTTCCACAATCAGTGATGGTTTGGGGAGCCATGTCATCTGCTGGTGTAGGTCCACTGTGTTTTATCAAGACCAAGGTCAGCGCAGCCGTCTACCAGGAAATTTTAGAGCACTTCATGCTTCCCTCTGCTGACAAGCTTTTTGGAGATGGAAATTTCATTCTCCAGCAGGACTTGGCACCTGTCCACACTGCCAAAAGTACCAATACCTGGTTTAAAAACAACAGTATCACTGTGCTTGATTGGCTAGCAAACTCGTCTTCCTTAACCCCATAGAGAATCTATGGGGTATTGTAAAGAGGAAGATGAGAGACACCAGAACCAACAATACAGACAAGCTGAAGGCTGCTATCAAAGGAACCTGGGCTTCCATAACACCTCAGCAGTGCCACAGGCTGATCGCCTTCATGCCATGCCGCATTGACGCCAAAGGAGCCCCGACCAAGTATTGAGTGCATTTACTGAACATACATTTCAGTAGGGCAACATTTCGGATTTTAAAATAATTTTTCAAGCTGGTGTTATAAAGTATTCTAATTTACTGAGATAATGACTTTTGGGTTTTCATTGGCTGTAAGCCATAATCATATACATTAACAGAAATAAACACTTGAAATGGAAATGAAATTACAATATAATATATGGGTTTCAGTTTTTGCATTGAGAAACTGAAATAAATTAACTTTTTGATGATATTCTAATTTTGTGAGAAGCACCTGCAAGTAAAGAGTTTTCAAGTTGCGCTTTCCTCAGTTCAAAATGTAATAAAGAAATGGCAGTAAATAAGAACAGTAGAGGTCAAAATAAGGTCTGGAAGACCAAGCTAAATTTCAGTGAGCTGCTCGTAAGATTGCTAGACAGTTAAAATCAGAACCCCACGCTTGACTGCAAAAGACCTTCAGAAAGATTTAGCAGACACTGGAGTTCTGGTACATTATTCTGCTGTTGAGAGAAACCTGCACAAACATGGCCTTCGTGGAGGAGTCATCAGAAGAAAACCTCTCCTGTATCCTCACCATAAAATTCAGAGTCAGAAGTATGCATAAGAACAGTCGCAACCAGGCTCAGACTGGCTCATAGGGGAACAGGGGAATCCCCCGGTGGGCCCCTGTGCAGATCTGGGCTCCCAACAACTCTGTAAGGGCAGTATTTGGCATAATCCACTCTATTCACTCTGTACAGAAAAAAAACAGCATCTCATTCATTAACGAATCTGCCCAGTTTTTTTGTTATATAGAAATAGTTAAATTTGTGAATGAGGGTGGTGTAAAATTTGTATGCAGGTGAAAAGTGCGCCCCCCTTCAAGTCAATGTTACCGGTGGGCCCTTGGCACCACAGTCCGACACTGGTCGCAACACATACAGGCGCGGGGACAAACATATTATTCAAGCACACCTTACCAGAGCATGTTCGCTCGTCACTAATAATAATCCTAAACATACGCCAAATATACAATAGACTACCTCAAAAGACGCAAGCTGAAGGTTTTACAATGGCCATCACAGTCCCCTGATCTGATCATCATTGAAAATCTGTGGCTCTACCTCAAAACAGCAGTACATGCAAAACGACCAAGGACTCTCAGAACTGGAAGAATTTTCCAACGAAGAATGGATGACAATCCCTCAAACAAGAATTGAAAGACTCCTGGCTGGCTACAGAAAGCATTTACAAGGGGTGCTACTAGGTACTAACCATGCAGGGTGCCCCAACTATTGCATCTGCTTATTTTCCTTTTTGCAATTTTTAAAACTTAAAAGATGAAAACTTTTTTTTTGCCTAAAATACAAAGGAAATGTGTCATCTAACTTTAGCCCTTTTAGACATCATTTCATCTTCAACTTGCTTAACTGTTCACAATTAATTTTGATCAGGGGTGCACAAACTTTTACATGCCACTGTTTCACTGCCTGCACAGGAAATATAGGGGTATTGTGGCAGAGTGTGCATCACACACTGCTACTATTTGTCAGACTGTGGTCACAGTGTAGCAGCAGACTATTTCTCAGCTCGGAAAACTTAACTTTCTACACTTCTTTCGTAGTGACTTATTAGATCGGACAAATCATCTAATCAGACAAAGTGAGAAGATGAATAGGCACCATTTCTGTAGTTTTGTCTTAATCATTGCAAACCTGTCTTTTTTTTGCAAAATTAATACAGATTTGCAAAAGCACAGCCTATTTCATGGCATCACTCAGATCCTTTAATAGTGGCAGTTCTGTGTGACAATAGAATGAATGGAGATTTGGGTGCACAAAGGGTCGCTGCAAACACAAGCAGATCACAGGCAGGACTTGTCGTGAGAGCACAGGACTTGAGCTGCTGCAGGCCTTGGGTATGTAGTTACTATAGGAGACCATTTCAGATCCAGTAAGTGGGTCTCCCCTTCTTATAGCTCGGCCTTAAGTGGGCTGCATAAAAAGCAGAGAACTCAGCGATAATTTGTGGTGACATGGAGGCACGGCGAGACGTGATGTATGGGAACAGACGTTGTCTAGCCATTTCTAATGGAAACAGTGAATACAATAGTGAGACCTTGGGAATGGTGGAGACGACTTACTAAAATGGGGAGGACAGTATTTGCTTTACGGAAATGATCGTAAAAAGGAACAGAGCTTAGAAACCAAGACAAAGCCTGTAATAGCTGCTTTCCAAACAAACCACTTCATTAACTTCTTATAAAAGGCAGCTACCGGGGTGGTGGAGATTTACATTTACTGCGTTGCTGATGAAACATCACCCGGGAAGGCAGCTATTCAAGTGTCAGACTAATCCCAGAGAGCTTACTGCCCCGTGACCCCTCTGTGAACAGGATAATCAGCTGGAGCCATGTATATAGTCACACACTATGACACATCAAGTCACGGGTATCGTGGGGAAAATGTGCCCGTTTCTCCACAGCAACCAACCAGAAACCACTACTTAAGTTCCAGCTACAAAATTTAGGAATTGATAGGCCGAAGCCCCTTAGGCAGCAAAATTTATTTTATTTTTTTTTTTTAAAGTATGCAATACAGTATACCGCACAATTACCATGCAGTGAAAAAAAAACCTAATGCTGCTCAGTTTTCATTTATTTTTTCTTCCTTACTTGGACCCTATGGGTGACATATACCACTATCACTACAGAGCGGGCTACGCTGCAGTCTAAGGAAGGCATATGTAAGGCGGTCCGCCTAATACGAGCCACACTGGTGAAATTCAGTAGAGGAAACGCATCCATTGTACACAGATTGGCGAAAGTAACACTTACCGTAATAACGGCCTTGCTGAGGCATATGGAGCCCCTGCATCCATATTCAGTCTCATCCTCAGATTTGTAGTAGCTTAAGGTATTGCTTTTTAGGATAACCCATCGATCCTGCCAGCCATGTATGTAGTTGGTCCACTAGAAATGTAAAAATACATAAAATTAATATTTCAGAAACAAAAACTAAGTTCAGTACATACAGACACATCAAGGTGAATTTATCATAAACGGGACCTGTCACTTGATAACGTGTGGAAATATAGAGGCATAAACTGGAGAAAATCTGCACATTCAAAAGGTGAGTAACTATTTTATAACCTTCCCAACCAAAGGGATAATTCTGTAATATCCCGTGTAAAGTGTATGTCTCGTGTTATCTTCAGGTGCACACCTGCCCTCTGCTTCCTGTTTGCCATGCCAGGTGGCGGTGCGCTCCCGATGCCTGCCAGGTGGCGGTGCGCTCCCGATGCCTGCCAGGTGGCGGTGCGCTCCCGATGCCTGCCAGGTGGCGGTGCGCTCCCGATGCCTGCCAGGTGGCGGTGCGCTTCCGATGCTGCTATAAGAGGCAGCTATGTCTGTAGCATCCAAGATGAACTGACCGTTTCAGAGCTACGCTTGCAAACTCTATAGTACAGAGATTGTAAGCGCTGTGTCCTTGTATGGGAGACTGGCCACTTTTGATAGATTGTAGAGTCGGCCGGTAACCAGAGAAAATAGTTTTGTCTAGCATGGAAAGTTATGAAATTTTGCAAATCACTATTAGTAGATTTGTCTTCATTCTTGTAAAAAAAAAAAAAAAAAAAAGCATATAAGCAACTTCCACACCCTGCTTCTTTCCACAGTCTATTTCCTGCCTTCAGATGCATTAGTATTAAAACACACTCATTTGGAGTACAGATGATGGCAGTGATGGGTCAGCGCCTGTCTCCTCTGATTGTTGTATATCACAACAATCTCCTGCAGCAGCTCATCCCCAGAGTTAGGGAGACAGGCAGTGAGCTGACTCTCACTGCCTTCATCTATACTCCAAAGGAGTACATTCTGATAACAATGCAGCGGAGGACAGGCTAATATACTCGGGAAAAGCAGAGGTTTGGAAGCCACTGAGGCTACATTCCCAATCAGTAAACGCTGCGGGTTGGACGCTGCGTAAATCCGCAGATCCAAATGTTACAGCTTAGTGGATGGGATTTGAAGAAATCCCATGTCCACTATGCGTGCACAGACACTCGCGGAGACGGACATGTGGCGTGTCTTTCCAGACTGCAGCATGTCAATTAATCTTGCGGAGAAGTGAGCCTCCGCAAGATGAATGTCACCCGTACAATGTATTGGACGCGATAACGCACGGTTCAATGAACACATGCGGAATCACTTGCGTTCAAAAGCCGGCAGCGCTTTGGACACCGCGAACATGTGCTGCGCCCAAAGAATTGCCAATTATTGACCGAGTGCACCCGGCCTTACTCTTTAAAGAAATGAAGACAATACCCGTAATAAATTATTTGCAGAACCTCAGAACTTTCCATACTGGTTAAAGGGAATCTGTCACCCCTGGGACGTACATGACCTATTAATATGGGCATACAGGTAATAGAAATGTTACACTAGTCCTACCTGTATGTCTCATATTAATGGTCTTATTGTGGAGAAATGTTATATTCTGTCTTTATGTTAATGATTTCTTCCAGGCTCAGGGGTGTGCGGTGCACGGAAGAAATCCCGGCCACCGTCTTCATTGTAAAAATACCCCCTCCCATCAGCGTCAGTTGTAGCCCCGGAATCCTGCGCCGGCACTCTCTCAAACACATACCGCTTCCTCCCTTCTGCGGGCGCTGCATTCAGGGATCTTCTACGCAGGCGCCACTGACTTCCACTCCAGTGACCTCTGGTGTGCGTGCCAATATGTTCCTCTCCACACTTCCTCCCTGCATTGTCATCCTCATGTACACATGGTTCCTAGCCATGACTGTGCAGGGAAGAAGTGGAAAGAGTATACTATGGGGGCGCACACCGTAGGTCACAGTGACTTGCCAGCGTCTGCACTGAAAATCCCTGAATGTAGCACCCACAGAAGGAAGGATGAGGTATATATTTCTGAGGGAGTGCATGGCGCATGCACAGGAGTCCGGGGCCACAACTGACGCTGATGGGAGGGGGTAGTATTACAATGAAGACAAGGGCCAGGGTTTTCTTCCGTGCACCGCACGCCCCGAAGAAATCATTAACATAAAGACAGAATATAACATTTCTCCAAAACAAGACCATTAATATGAGACATACAGGTAGGACCAGTGTAACATTTCTATTACCTGTATGCCCATATTAATAGGTCATATACATGCCAGGGTTGACAGATTCCCTTTAAAACAGTCAAAATAATAATAAAAGTTTAGTTGCTCATAAGAAGGTGAGACAGCCCTTTTAGGTCATTCTACTTTTCCTATTGGTGTACAATGCAGCCAGTATCACACCTGCTTATCTTTAAAGGCAGTAATACTGTAAATTTCTGATTATATTTTTCATCAGTTTTTCATACCAGTTGTGACATGTGCACAATTTTGTATAAAACCTGGCAGACAGGTCAGAGGGACACACCAGAGGGGGATGAGATCCGGTAATACTTGTATCCCATGCTGTTCAGCAACTTTCCTTTACAACCTAGCAGTCAGCCACGTAACATTGTAAGACAATACACCACATGGAGGCCAATATTCAGTCAGGTCCTTCCGGGATAAATATTGTAAGATTACTGCAGGTCTATTAGTAAGTTATAAAAGCACAGCGAGCTCTCACGATGGGCAAGACGAGTGGGGGATACAATACAACCATTACTGCTGCTGGAGCACAGATTTTGGAAACCGTTGAACACTTATTTATGGTCAATTGTAGAGACGACTTATCAGCTCTTCTGACGCTGGACATTTGTTGGAAACATTTGCCATCATTGATATGCGGTTGTCAATTTTTCTTATATATTTCCAGAAACAAATAACAGAGGAAGGCAAATCTCTAATAAAAGCGGTTTGAGAATTTTTAATTTTATGGGGAACATAAGCAATTACAAAAAAAAAATGCAATGGACACCTGCTGATGATTTTCTGAGCATTCATAACAACAACATTCATTCCCAGTTATTGCCTTTTGTGAACATCAGATCAGACGAAACATATGCGTTTCATGGGATAAATCCTCGCTGCTCGGCAGAACATTGCCCCATATGAACAGCAATAATGTAACTGTATGGAGACGGATGTCGCTCAGCCGCACATGCTGGCGAGGACCGATGAATGGAAATGGAAGAAGACAACAGACAGCTTATCATGCTCCGTACAGCGGGTTATCACACCCGTAAAAGTGGGACTTTAAAGAGACAGGTCAGGAGAGACGCGTGACCGCCTCTACTAAGTATAACTGAACAGGCATGTCATTTCTATGGAGGGAGAAGTAAGCGGATTAAAACCCGACCAGTCTGATGGCCGTCTCTCCAGGACGTTCCTTGTCGTCTACAACTCATCAGCAATGTCCGCTGTAGCAACGACTGGATCCTGCCATCAGATCACTACAGTAAAGCCTCATTTACACACATTTACATAAACAGATCAAGTCTTCTTAATCTGTGACAATTGTCCTGAAATACCTTCCCGCTCCGTGAAACAGACAGCCAATCCGTGGCCGTTTAATAACCTGTATAGATGATCTCACAGAACAATCAGTAACAGATCGTTCTGTGCACATATAATGTCATTGTTCTTGGAAGCTCCTTGTGTTTACAAAAGGCAATGTGCTGCCAAGAACAACGATTTTTAAAGGGAACTTGTCAGGCGGATTCGTCCTACAAACTGTTTATAAGCGCATGTAGCTCTTTCAAAGAAAAGTTCAATCCGTTCCTCTGTTACTGAGAAATCAGTGTTTGACTAAATCTGTAAACGAAGTGCAAGAGCAATCTGGGCACGGAAGCTCTTCACAAGCCTCTGTCACTGCGGGTGTATTTCCCACCCAGCGCCATCGCCTCCTGACTGACCGCTTCTTTGCTTGAAGCTGCACAGCAGAGAGGCGGTCAGTAAAGCAACATGCAGTAGCACTGGGCATGGAATAGAGCTGGAGTGACAGAGGCTTTAGATCTACAAATCGCTCTTCAGCCTTATTTGCATATCAATGCAGAAGACGATTTTTTTAAATGGAAGTACGGACTGATCATGTAAACATATCTCTGGAGTTTTCTTTGAAAATGCTACATGCACATATAAATAGTTTGGGGCGTGAAATCCTGCTGAAAGATTCCCTTTAAGTAAAAAAAAATATTTCACCCTATGAACATGCGATTTGCTTGTTTGTTAGATGACTGGCAGCCCTGTTAACACTGGCTGATTAGGAAACAATGAGTCCTAGGAACGCTCATCCATGTTAACCAGCCAGCGTATACCACCATAAGGCTGTTCTCACAGTCCGTCTCCAGCGACCATGCCCAGACAAGGACTCCAGGACCGACTGCCGGAGCCAAATCCCTCATATACGCCCAATGAGGAACATAGGTCAGGAGACTCGGTGGTCGTATTCAGGTACGAGAATGGTCAGGAAACACGGCCATGTTATACCAGGCTTATAACCATTGTCTCTCAGAGATCTGTTAACTCGCCACAATCAATTTTCTTGGTTTTTACACGGGTTTTCTGAAAATTGTGTTTTTCACCAAGCCAGGGCTTGGTGTATATATAAGTTCTAAATAAAGACTAAGAAGAATGAACATATGCTTCTCAATGTAAAAAATGACTTGATGCTCAGACGTTCAGGGGTTTTTAGCGTCTTTTAACCACTTGAGGTTTCTAAGGATGCAAAGCAGTTAATAGAAATGTCCTAATCGTTCTTCAGGAGGCCTCTGCTTGGAAGCTGCTTACTAGTTTATACATTACAAATAATAAAAAAGTTGGTGGCTAAAGACTATGCAAAAAGCGCTCAGGATATGACACCCCCCCCTAAAAAAAGGGGGGGCTTAAGACAAAAGATGTCAGCGTGCCGAGTCCTGAAGAAATACTCGCTGGGTTTCTGTGTGTCTAAAAGCCATTGTGTGCACATACAACACAATCCTATGTGTAAGCGTGAATTGGTCGGGCAGTTGGCAACAGCCAGGAAGGAAGTGACCACATCCTGGTGGTCCTCACATCACACATGAAAAACACTGCCTGGATATCACCCACTGACATCAAACCCTCGCAGTGGAAAGGAGAAATAACGCAATCAATTATTTATTGCCAACCAACTGTGCAAAGGTCACAGAAACAGGCTGGCATAATCCGGGCAGTGCCGGTGACAGCAGCGCCTCCATTCACAAACATTCTCCCAGTTCTGTATAGTAAGCTGCTGTTGATACAAACACAAAGCGCCTGCTACTACAACGACTCCTGACATCTCCTGCGAGCAGACGCTTCTTCTAGGGCAGACACACCCAAGGGGACTTGAGAAATTCCAAACCCTTCTATTAGGACATCTGATGATTTCCAAGTGTAGAGGGGAGGGCGGCACATAACATCCTCACACTATCATCCAGCAGGAGCAGAGAGCTCACACATCTGCACAACACACCAGTCTGGAGTGGCGGGGGAGGCTGCGCCCTGACTACAGAGTAATGCTGGACATGGAGTCCACAGAGCCTTCTCATGGACAGGGACTGACCACCATCTGACCTGCACTGGAAGGTGTGGGATCCACACATTTGGCTTTCCTCTGAGAATACTCCCGCACTTCAGAACTCCGAGCACAAACCGATCATTAGGGCTCATTCATAAGTCCTTGCAAACTGGTCCGTGCCTGGACTTGGCTGCGGGTCTCCCGACCAGCATCATATATGTCTATGGGGCAGCCATGCTCCTTTTGGAGAGCCACGACCAGTCCAGGCACAGACCAATTTGTACAGCAGTCTGAATAAGCCTTTACAGGGATCCTCGATTCCATTCAATAGTAAATAAGCTTAGTGCTAATACACCCCCTACATAGATCTGTCTACCCCTGCGGAGGGGATAACGTGGTGATGAGGAAAAACCACACTATTCCCTGAGCTATCATGGCTGACAAAGGCTGTGAAGCCAGAGGAAGAAAAGCCCCCGTCTCACATAGCGATACACAAGCAATCCCGACAACGATCAGGATCACTGGTGTGTCCGCTACATGATCGCTGCTGAGCTGCCAAACAGGCAGCGATCAGCACAGTGACACTGCGGGTAACATCGCTTAGTTACCCGCAGTGTACGTTGGATACCAGCGCCCTGATGCAGGCGCTGCGCGGTGCCTGGAAACCTGCTGTGTACCTTGGTTACCAGCTCCCTGCATCAGGGTGCTGGTATCCAAGGTACACATCGGGTTTCTAGGCACAGCCCCGCGCCTGGAAACCTGCTGTGTACCTTGGTTACCAGCGGATCGCTGGTCTCCCGCCTGTCACACACAGCGATGCGTGCTGGCCAGCGGGAGACCAGCGATCAAAAAAATGTCCAGGACATTCAGCGACGATCAGCGATACCCAGCAGGGGGGCTGATCGTCGCTGAATGTCACACAGCGATATCGCTGGGGAGATCACTGCTGCATCACAAAACTAGTGACTCAGCAGCGATCTCGCTAGCGAGATCGCTGTGTGAGACGGGGGCTTTAACAGTAAGTCCTCGTTCACACTGCATTTTTCCCATGCATTTTTTCAAGGATAAAAAATGTTGCAACAGCAAAGTGAAGGTTTCGGTTTACTTTTTTTTTCTTGCAGATTTGTAGGAGTTTCATATCTGTGCCGTGTCGATTCTTTCAGCATTGTCCACCGATTGCAATGAAAAAAAACCCCTGAGAGTAAAAGTGCATCAAAAACGTGTGTATTTTACTCAGCGCTTTTCCTGCCAACACACTGGGTTTTAGTGTAGAAAAATCTGCTGCAAATACTCAACGTGCCCCGACGTAAAGCCGGTACCCTCATCAGACACGTGATCAGTGGAGGGGTCATATAACATGCAGCACAGCGAGTAACATGTAATAAAACACAAAAAGGGAAAGGCGGCCACATCATCCGCAGGACAAACCAGTCACAGCAAAATCTAATCAGTGCAGATGACGATGGCAAGAACACAAATCAATAACAGTGAATCATGAGAATGATGGGTGGAGCAGTTATTAATAGAGGTGAAGGACAGGTCTTCAGGTCCATCTAGATGAGTCGACAATCAGGAACAAACGTTGGGTAATTTGCCCGCTCAACGCTTAGACCCCAGTGTAAATGTGCTGACAATGGCGTGACGGACGAGAAAAAAGCGGGTGACTGGACGGATCAGGCGGCAAAAAAACCCACTGTGTCCAGGGAATATGC